>JAYKAV010003154.1:167454-232801 GCA_035582835.1 Phoebastria nigripes
TTTTTAGTGTTTCTGGACTAAACAGGAACAGGAATCTTGAGTTTCTGGCTGGTGAGTAGTTGAGCTTATTTTTTCTCTCTGAATAATTTTCAAGATTTTCTATTTAAAAACCAAGAACATGTTTGTATCATTATTGTCTAAAAAATCAAGAACTGGAAAGATGGAATGTTAAAGAGGATCCAGAAACTGATTCAGTTTGGTCACTTGTGAAATACCAACACATCTGAATCCAAAAGAATGATCCCCATACCTCAGCTCTCTTGCTCTGTAGTCTTACTAGAGAAGCGTCTTTGGACCTTAAATCTTCCAGACACRTGCAATCTTGTATTCAAGCATACAGACAAAACTTTAGTTCAAATATCCTGTTGACTAAGCTTAGTCAAGATCCGGAAATGGTTTCTCTGCCTAAATCCCCTGATTCATTTGTCATGCCCTGAGCATGACCACAGGAGCAAGTTATTCACAGGATAAATTTCATGCCCCTTTTAATTTTCCATGGCAGCACAGTGCACTGACCCAACTGGTAGGTGACCTAGCTTCAACTCCTTTTCAGTGTCAAAGAATTTTGACCTGGCATTCCCTCTCTTCAGCAAAATCCCGCTAACTCCTGGAAAAAAAAGTGATTCTCTACCTTTGAATTGATGTTGTGTCCGTCTACAGAAAATGTATGAAGTCTAATTCCAGCCTAGTTGTAAGGACCTTTCAATAGAAAAATTGAGGACGTAATGGCATTTTCTCCTCTGTGGACTGTTTCTATATTTCATCCAGTTGTACTTTCATTTCAGGTGCTCATGTGAACTTTGGATTCTCTTCTGAAGTTATGAGGAAGCCTGCACACCTGACACAAACTTCAAGCTTCCCATCTAGTGACCTTGGAACCTAAAACATATTGCAACCCATGCTTTTTAAAGGGCCCAGCTCTGTCACTGGTTCTAGCTTCTACCCTTGAACCAGGAGGCCAGGTGACAGATGGTAATGCAGGCTGAGGTTTCTCTGAACTCTCTCTTCCTTTGCCTTTACCACATTTGAAATTGCACTTCAATACCCTTGATGCACATGTTCCCTGTATTTTGGGGTGTAACCTCAGGCTGATGGCAGTAGCCAAAGATCAGTATCTTTTTCAAGGTTTTCTGCAATTCATATGTTCTGCTGTTATAGATATCAATTAGGTTTCTTTGAAAAGAGAATACCCGCACAAAAAGGAATTTTCTCTGCTTGTGATATTCTACATTGCACTAGATATTGCTGAAGACATTGGTGTCTGAACAGGATTGTTCTCCCTCATTACCCCACATCTCAGCTTGGTAATGCGATGAATTCACAATCCTGTGTTTATGACTTCACAGTTCTAACCATGGAAACAATCTGTAGCAGCACAAATTCAGTGCTGTGGCTTTACTTAAGATCAAACTGGTAAAGCAGACAAGGACTGAAGAGAAAGGTTGCTATTTCAGCAGAAATAATTTGAAAAAGAGAAATGAGTACGTGAAACAATAACAAAAAACCATTCTAAATACTGGGAAATTATTTATGTCTTTCTTTTTCCTTAACCCATAAACAATCGTATACTTCATTTGGATTACTTTGGATATCACTAAACCAGGGCTTATTTTGAACAGCATTTCAAGGCATTGGCTGTGATGCCTTTCCATTTAAATAGGAAGAAGAAGGAAAAAAAAGGTGTGTTGTGGGGTGGAGGGAATGCAAATCCTTGTATGAGGCTCTGTCACCTGGCCAAATTCTCRGCTCTGTGTGCAGTTCATTAGCTTTAGAGCATATAGTGATACCACTACATCTGGTCCATMTGCCCTGGAGGGGATGAGAAATCAAGCTACAAAGATGAGGGAGAAAAGTGAGGCAGTTGGCTAGCCAGAGTTATAATTTTGTTTTTTGCAACTATTGGCAGAGAGTACCTGGGATGTCTACCAGAAAGACTGGCTGAAGTTATCTCCTCTTTCCCACTCCTGACTSTAAAAGAGAGGCCGAGCTCCTCTGGAGCTGTAACTATAAATTTCCATCTGGAAAAAAAACCCTCTAATGGGAATGGAAGGATTTCCACTGCTCTGAATGGAGCTTGAACTAAGACTGTAGGAGTCACTACATGCTGTGCTGGTGAATTTGCCAACACTCGCATTACATCTTGTTTGATCTGTACTCAAATTTCCTTATACACCGTCTGAAGAAGTTACCCTCAAATCTGGTCCAAACTTAGCAGCTGCAGTGTCTGGCTCCCAGTGTTGTGATCCAGTGGRCTGCAGTTGTCTGTACATGACTGCAGCCAGACTGCAGTAGCCTGTAAAGACATTAGCCACAGCAGGAAATGTTTCCTCTGCTTCTCTTCCTGCCAGAAGAGTTGGATGTGGCAACAAGCTGGGATGGGAATGCTGCTTACAGCTCCTTCCTCTTGTCCTCTTTCCTCCCCTACCTGTATCCTGCAGAAAAGATGTCCCTTCTTTCCCAAGAGCATCCATAGGCATTGGGACAGGCAGTCACTGAGAAATATGACAGCAGGATGATGTTGCCAAGCCATGCATGGGCAGGGCATGTCTCCCTCCTCCCCCTTTACGTGTTCTCAGAGCCAAGAGTTCACCTTGTCTCTGAGGAGGTCCTGAGCAGGAGAAGGTAATTGCTAAGGAAGAGGCAACTTGGGATGGATGGAAGAATCTTAAGATGAGTATCTCCATAAACTGTGTGCTGAACCACATTAGTATAGACATTTTCAGAAAATATTCTTAATGTATAAAGTATTTTTTTCTCACATTCCTTCAACCATGCTCAAAATTATGAACTTTGGAGATTTCCAAGATTTGGACACCTATGGGAAGAGCTTATATTTGACCAGGATTTATTTTAAAGCTAATTATGACTTTTAAATCTTTGTGCAGACATGATGTTTTGAGGAAGACTTGGTCAGAAAGCTTGTCACACCTACAAGTTACGCATACCCCTACGATCATCAAGTGCTATCAGTATATTTCAAACTAAAATAGAAYGGGGTTCACATAACACTGAATAGTCACTCATTAAGTCATTATTAGGAGTTACCTAACCCCTCACAACTTTGTTGATTCCACCTTGATGACAACCTTGATTACTGTCATGCTGCAAAGGCTGCCTGTAGCCTACATGCTTTTGATTATAGTGATAATATGAACACCATACGAATTAGCACCAAGTGCGGAGTAAGAGATTATTGCTGCCAGAAATTTATCTCAGGCATTGAAGGAAAATAAAACATTATTTTCCCTTTTAAGCAGCACTTCTTCCTTTTGCCTTCATATGMTTTCTATACTGTGATTATTCACTGTGTAAATACAAGTGTAAGAAGTGCTACATAAAGTATATTACACTTGCTAAACCTTAAGCCACGTTGATACATCCTTGAAGCACTGCAGCATGGACTGAAAGATACTTCTCCAACAACTCTCATTATTCATGGATCATTGACATGATAGACCCTAATGGCTCCCTCAAAGCCATTACAGTGTGCTATATAAATGTGAGCCCTTAATCCATGGATCATTGGCATGATAGAATGCAACATTCTTTCAAAACCTTTGCAGTCTATCAAGTGAATGCATACTATTAGAGATCTTTAATTTGTGGATTATTGCCACAATTGATCATTACACTTCCTTTGGGGCTGCTATGGTCTATTCCGTTAACGTATATTCGGTGAGCACTAATTGGTACATTATTGATACAAGTATTTTCATCTGTTTTGTCAAAAGAACTTGCACAGTTGAGGGATCTCTCTCTTATAGGCTCTTCTAGACTCTTTAATTCTTTAGTTCAATGACTTGCATTTTCATTTCTTGCTTTTGCTGCATTATCAATTGCTTATGCAAACAAACAAATTCACGTGTTCAAATGGCRGTTTATATTCATCTTAGTAAAATGGAATTTCAGCTTTCACTTCTATTATTTGTGAGATCAAGCACAAAATGACACAGGCAAAAGTATGTGTACTGGCTTGAAAGTGTGGCCRTGAGACTCCTGTACTCTCTGAACACAGATACTATTATATTTTGAGTGGCAGAGATAGTATAAACGTTCATGAAAAAAACATATTGCACTTCTTTTATGCATACCAGTAATGAGTGCTTTTAAACGGACTTTCTCACACAATTCCTCTATTAAAATTCCTGAAGTTATCAACCCAGACCCTATGGATTTGTAGTCTTGAGATTAACCATTCAATGTTTAACTATTAGAAAAGTTCTTATTGTAGCCCAGTGGCATTCAGCTATGGACTTCAGCCTGTAAGTAATAAAATGGCTAAATCTCACCTCATAAACTCCCATAGCTTACATTCTTGCCTATTCCTGTGTCGTGGTTTAACCCCAGCTGGCAACCAAGCACCACACAGTCGCTCGCTCACTCTCCTCAGTGGGATGGGAGAGAGGATCGGAAGAGTAAAAGCGAGAAAACTCATGGGTTGAGATAAAGACAGTTTAATAGGGAAAGCAAAAGCCACGCACGCAAGCAAAGCAAAACAAGGAATGCATTCACTACTTCCCATCGGCAGGCAGGTGTTCAGCCATYTCCAGGAAAGCAGGGCTCCATCATACTTAATGGTTACTTGGGAAGACAAAACAAAACACCATCACTCCAAAYGTCCCCCCCTTCCTTCTTCTTCCCCCAGCTTTATATGCTGAGMATGACATCATATGGTATGGAATAGCCCTTTGGTCAGTTAGGGTCAGCTGTCCCAGCTGTGTCCCCTCCCAGCTTCTTGTGCACACCCAGCCTGCTCGCTGGTGGGGTGGTGTGAGAAGCAGCAAAGGCCTTGACTCTGTGTAAGCACTGCTCAGCAGTAACAAAAACATCCCTGTATTATCAACACTGTTTCCAGCAGAAGTCCAAAACATAGCCCCATACTAGCTACTATGAAGAAAATTAACTCTATCCCAGCTGAAACCAGGACATTCTGCACCCTTTATTCCATACCATTTACGTCATGCTCACGTCTCACACTATCCAATACATTCTCATTACCCACCACCACCCTTCCCATCCTTTGATATAATACACAGATATCATTCCCTTAGTCTGTGGACCACCCCTGTGAAATGTCTGTAAAATGTCCATAAATGTCCACAAATGTCCACAAAATGTCCATTGATTTCATTTAGTCCATGATTTTGGGCTCCATGTGTTATGGTGGTCGCTCAGGACAGGAGAGGTGGTGTGTTGCGTGGATTTACTGGGCACCAAAGCCAGCTCAGGTCAGGTCACTGCTGCACTTGCCCTRCTTCTTGTAAGGCTTGTCCTCCATTGGTTCAGGTGGTTCCTGCTATGGTAATTCCTATAACACACAACTCAAATCATGGGTTACAATAATTTAAAGGTATTTCCATTACARTCTCCACCCCTGGTCCCTTTGGGCCAGGTTATAGGGTTTAACATTGCAATGAACTCCTCACCTTACTCCTAGTCTGGCTAGAAACAAGGGGTTCCTGCTATAGTAATTCCCATAAYATGCAACTCAAATCCCGGGTTACAACAATTTAAAGGTATTTCCATTACAATCTCCACCCCTTGTCCCTTTGGACCAGACCATCAGGTTTAACATTGCAATGAACTTCTCCCCTTGCCCCTGCTCCAGCTTGGACTTATCCACAGACTGCAGTCCCTTAGGGGTGTACCTGCTCCAAGTGGAGCCTTACCTATGAGCCACAGTCTCTCCAGGGGTATACCTGCTGCGGCATAGACTTATCCACAGCCACAGTTGCTTTGAGGTGCACTTACCCACAGCCACAGTCCCTTCAGAAGTAAACCTGCTCTAACATGGCCTTACCCATGGCTGCAGTCCCTCCAGGAGTGTACCTCCCCTGCCATGGGCTTATCCATGGCCACACACTTTGAGGTGCTCCAGCATGACCTCATGCACAGCCACAGATGCTTCGAGGTGTACCTTCTCCAGTGTGGACTTATCCTTGGGCCACAATCCCTTCAGAGGTATASCTGCTGCGGCACAGACATAACCACRGCCACAGAAGCTTCGAGATGYAGCCACTCGGGCATGGGCTTATCCATGGCCACAGATGCTTCAGGGTGTCCTGCTCCCACATGGACTMATCCATAGGTCACAGTCCTTTCAACTCGAGYTCACACTGGAGTTCCAGCCTGTCCAGTACAGCAGCACAGAAACAGCAGCGATGCCCTGGCCATCTGCCAGCCCAGGCACATGGCCATGGCTGTTATCAAAATGTTCCCAGGCACAGCACAGTAAGATGATCAGCAGTACAGCAGTACAGCAAGCAGCGAAAGCAAAAAGCAGCCACTAATGAGCCCTAGACTCTAATATACAGTAAGGCAAGCAAGCCCCATGGCAAGCACAGAAGCCTGCCCATTAACAACTAAACAGCAATAACAGCTATAAATTCGATCTAGCACATTCCAATCGAATCTGTCATTATCTCAAACCCTTCAAGCCCCACGTTGGGCGCCAAAAAGGACTGTCGTGGTTTAACCCCAGCCRGCAACTAAGCACCAAACAGTCGCTCGCTCACTCCCCYCTGGTGGGATGGGGGAGAGAATCAGAAGAGTAAAAGTGAGAAAACTCRTGGGTTGAGATAAAGACAGTTTAAYWGGTAAAGCAAAAGCCGCGCACGCAAGCAAAGCAAAACAAGGAATTCATTCGCTCCTTCCCATCGGCAGGCAGGTGTTCAGCCATCTCCAGGAAAGCAGGGCTCCATCACGTGTAACTGTTACCTGGGAAGAAAAATGCCATCACTCCGAACGTCCCCCCCTTCCTTCTTCTTCCCCCAGCTTTATATGCTGAGCATGACGTCATATGGTATGGAAGATCCCTTTGGTCAGTTGGGGTCAGTTGTCCCAGCTGYGTMCCCTCCCAGCTTCTTGTGCAYCCCCAGCCTRCTCRCTGGTGGGGTGGKGTGAGAAGCAGCAAAGGCCTTGACTCTGTGTAAGCACTGCTCAGCAATAGCTAAAACATCCCTGTATTAGCGAGACYTTTTCCAGCACAAATCGAAAACATAGCCCTATACTAGCTACTATGAAGAAAATTAACTCTATCCCAGCCAAAACCAGCACATCCTGGTAGTATTGCAGTGATAGGTGGTTGGGGTGGGAAACTGATGGACTGAAGAGTGGCCCAGAGCACCACAACTCCCAGGCTGCCAGGTAGCAAAAGGACTGAATCCAAGGCTCTTACRTTGCTCGGATTCCCAGCTGGGACACAGTTGCAGTGAGCTGGCTGATTAGCTCCCYGTGAAAACTTGCCTTTCAGTTTCAGCAGTCAACATTTCTCAACAAAAGAAACAGTCTGCTTCGTTAGAAAATTCCTAATCATCTGTTTTTCCTGTCACTCAGTTCCCTCCGACCATGGTTTGGATAGACCCTTGGATGGGTCYAATTCATGTCAATAAGGCATACGTCTAGCACTGGTGCAGTGACTGCAGAATCTCAATTTTCATTAAAAGATTTTCTTTTTAGCCTTAGTGGTTGCTAAGAAAAACTTGGAATGCRAACTGAATGCAGCGGCTTTACTTACAGCTGCTTGGAGACACGAAAGAGGAGCAGCAGATGGTGAAGCAGCAGCGGTTGCTAGAGCACAAAGCCAGCAAGAAAGCCACTTGCTCCCACACCTGCAGAAACAGGCATGTTTCTCGTTTTTCGGGGGGTGGGTGTGGGTGTGAAAGGATGGTTAAGAGGAGAAATCTGCCTGGGGAATGGACATGGGAAGTGAGCAGAGATGGCTGTGACAACAACAGCAGGGAATAGGATCAGGAGGAAAGTTTACTCACCCTTCCCTGCCTCATCACCTGTCTCAGAGACTCAGACATTTGCTGCTACCAGTCAGGGTATGCGGTTTCCTATCTGAGAAGTTCTTATCTAGTCTAAAACTGCTGATCTTGTTTTTTTAAGAGATAACTGCCATTGTAGCTATGACTTCTGATTTTGTAAAGCCTGCATCCTTTCACAATGAAGGATTGCCATATAAACTCTGTTGCAGCATAGTGTAAGATATGTGAATTCCCATAACCCTTTTTTTAGCCTTCTATGAACAAAAAAATAGCAAAATCAATTTAAACCAGATAGGTCCAATAAATAAAGAGCGGGGTGGGGAAGCATCTCAGCTGAGAGCATATGTGGTTTTTCAGCTAGGAGCATGTATTTTCGGAAACCGTGACAGCCTCTCAGTGGGACAGCAGTAGGTAGTTTAGGCTCCAGATCTGACTTATGTTAAAATGATCCCAATCTGATGGAGGTAACCTCAGCAAGTTATTTTATTTGCCTTCCCTCTGTGCTTTTAGAAGAGAAAATCTTAAATTTCCATTGATTTTAGGGAATGTAAACAAATTATTTTAACTAATGCACTACTATTTGCCTCGCAGCAGTGCTCAGCGTAACTCCACAAAATTAGTTTCCAGGGTGCAGTTCCTCATTAGAATTGCTCTGAAGGCAAATCTGTAGTGAGAGGTTCCCACCATAGCCTTTTGCCTCACCGCAGGTTGCTGCCCTCTCAGATGTACTCGTTCAGCCGCTTGTGTATCTGTGCTCTAAAGCAGACTGGTGAAATGACCTTCGGCGTGCACAGTAGTTGTTTTTTGAACCCAGCTGTTTTCACTGGTCCCATTTATAGAACAGACCATGTGGTGCTGTATGGGAAGGTAATGCATAGCGGGAGGTGAGCTTGCCTGTGCAAAGGTGGGACAAGGACCTCTAAAATGGTTTTGCTGAGAGACAGCTCATAATGTTGGATATTATATGGAGTTTATACTCATATTAGTGGTATTAGAACGAAGCATTTCAGCTGTATTGTTGTGCATATTCTTGCAGACGTATTTTGGGGTGTGCGTGTCTGAACAACACGGATGATGAAAAATGGTCTACTGGCTTTTTCAGAAATAGAAACAAAAATGGAAATAATGTAAAAAGACTGTATTTGTTTTCCTTCTTCCAATGGCCTTCAGGAGACTTCTGTGAATGAAAAATGTAATAAAAATCGATATTTAAAAACAGGCTGGAATTTCCCTTTAAATTATAGCAGTGCTGCTGGCTGTTGCTACATTAACTGCTCTCATGAAGTTGCTTAATGATATCTTGTTAGTGATGGAAGATAATGAGATGATAAGGGCAAAATTCATTGACCTTTCAAAGCTTTTGATTCACTAAATGACACTGTTAGATAAGCTAATTAAATTTTGCTTTTTCTGCTGGAATGATGGCTTGGTTCTGATCTTATTTGATTAAGAGGAAAAATCAGTGGCTGTTTTAGGCTATCATTCTGATTTATTACTATTACTATTGAAAGGTGCCTTAGGGCTCAAGAACTGATTTACTTCTTTTTACTTAGTCCTAAATTATCTCTAAGATATTTGTGATAAGACCTAAATTCACTTACATGGTATTTGACAATACCATTTTGTACAACGGTTCTGTAATATCTCTGCCTTAATATGCTTGCTTCCAAAATCAATATAATAAAAGCATTTGGAAAGATAAACTTGAGATAATGATAAAAGACTAACTTCATCTCATTTTCCCAGGAGACTTGTCAAGGGGAAAGAGATATTCAGCTAACAGTAAGGCTATAATAAATTATCAAAGAATAACATGATTAGTCAGAATATTTTATTCATGGCATTCATATACAAATGCTCCAAGATAAAAGTGTGCAGGTCCCCAGTTCTGCAAAACTCTTAATCATGCATTTACTTCTGGGCATTTGAGCAGTTTAAATTTTATGTCCTTTAGCCTATCATTGGGAATCCAATTGGGTTTGAAGAGACTTCTCATGCTCTTTAACTCAGCATATGTTTCTGAATCAGACTCATAGTTCACAAGAAGAAAAGTAAATGCTATATACTGTTAAAGCTACTGAAGAAAATGGTGAAAAGCATGAAGTCTGCTACCAGGTGCATGTGCAATATAAAACCTTCCTGATTTGATGATGGCTTACTATTGCTAGCTACTTTATAATAAACATTAGTTAGTCGACTTACATATCTCTATTTTTAGTCAGGTTGTTTTATGAAGTACAATATCTCAGACTGTATAAAATACTTTACAAAACTAAGTATATTACATCTCATGTCTCAAACTTTTAATCTTACTAAAAACTGATACCAGAACTCACAGTCTATTTTTCTTAAAATTATGTTGACAGCTATTATTAATACATCTTGTCTTAATTTGTATCAGTTAAGTTTAAATAGATTTTTTTTTTCCCACTACTTGCACTGGGATGCTGCCAGAATGACTGAGCTCTAGTTGGTCAGGCAATTCCAAAGACATTGGTGCTACATTAGTATTCTTCTACTCCTCTGGAATTTCCTGGGCTTATTATTAAAAATGACGCCCCATAAACCAGCAGGGTTTCTAGAAGCCCCCACGAAACCCCATGTAGGCGAGAAGTGCGAGCACTTCCAGACTTTCTGCTGCAAGATTAGGACTCAGACCCTGCAAGTTTTGCAATGGGCTTTGGGCTCTGTAGCTCCAGCCAGGCCACGGGCACTGCAATTCTGTTTGTCTGACTCTGAGGCAGGAGTCTACCTTCTTAACTTCACCCAGAGCTGGGGACGATGCAACATCGGCTAAGGTGCTGGGCAGTCTATAATGATCAATACAGGACCCTGCATGTACTTTTCAGCTGTAATCTCTGCAAATAAAGTTTGCCTGCAAAGTTGCAAAAGAACAGAAAGCTACCAAAATCCACAGAAGCTACAAAAATCTACGAGAGGAATATAAACAGTGAGAGGCTTACGGGTTCACATAAGACACAGTAGCATTTTGCAGTAGATCAAAAGACTTCTGTAGCAAAGGTAGGAGAGACTGATTTATATGCAAGATCAGAGAAGACAAATTGATGCAGAAAGACTGTGTCTTGTGGAGGAAAGCAAAGTGGAGGCTTGTGATTCTTTCCAGAAGGCAGCCCTTCTCCCCAGCCCCACAGTGCTTCAGGATGACTAGAGAAAAGAGACAGAGGAGGACAAGCAGATTTTATTATTTCGATCTTGCTTGTGTACTTCACGTTTTTGTAAACAAAGAAGAGTATTGTACTGAGAAGCTTCAAGTAAAATGTACCCTAATGTGTGCAGGTCTGTTTGCTTATATTGTTCATGCGCTTCATGAAAAATTAAACTATAAACTCAAAGTTGTCTACCATGGATGGTAAGCTGGGAAAGGTGCATTTAAGCTACCAGAGAAATCTGACTTGTTTATCATATTTGCCAAGTTTTAAATAACTAGAAGACAGGTCTCCATACTTAAAAAGAGAAAATAATCAAAGGGTAAGAAAGACTATGCCTACTAGCAAGTAGGGTTGCACAAATAAGACCAGACTCAGAGTCGAAATAATTGGTGCTGAGGACCTGATGTTCTTGTGATACATATTTAAGAGGGAGTCAGGCAGGGCAAAATTTTACCTTTATTCCTGTTAATTTAGTTGATCTATGCTTACTATTTTCTGGTTCCTTATTGTAGGAAAACACAGTTATGTCTATATTATTGAGTCAGGGCCAGTTAACATTCGCAGGCTCTGGAATTTAAATGTCTATATAGTTAAGTTTTTTGAATGACCCTTGGCATTGTCGTGGCCCATGCTAATCAGTATTCTCCAAAACACATCTCCAAAAAGGGTTTGGAGTTATCATAGGACAGAGGCCTAATGTGCCATTAGGCACATTCCCAATGTGGACACCCTGTTTCGGAGGGCAAGTAGTTTAATAGCATGGAGGCAGCTGTTCTGCTCCACTTGGCCTCATCATGAGACTGGAGTCCTGGGTATACTCAGTTTACTAGTTTAGGCATAGCCATATGGACAGAGGTTTGGAGAACATTGCAGCTTAAATCTAGTATATTTTCTACATGACATACAGGACCTTGAAACAGATTCTGTGTATTACTCTTCTAAGATGCCATTGTGCTTATTATAGTGTAGCATAGCACAAATTATGAAGTATGGTGTCCAAAACAGATCTGGGGGCAGCTAGAGCTGTCTGTTCCTCTTTCACATGTCCAAGAATGCAAACGCTGCACCATGCAGCGCTAAATGGCATGGCTACTGAAATACAATACTGAGCTGCTCAGACAAAAAATGTTACAAGCCTACAGGGTAAGAGGAAATATTACTTTACAGTTCAACCAGTTACAAACTGGATCACTTAAACATAGAAGACTAGTTTTGAAGAATTTGAACAAATTAATGTACAACGCTGCAAACTCTCTATGCCCAGAATTCCTATTGGCTTCCCAGAGAGACCAGTATGTGGCAGATTTATAGAAATAATTCGTAGGCAGTTTGATCGTTCAATAAGCAAAACTGTGTAAGGCACATTTTTTTATACAAAGTCATGTCTGCTTTATGCTCCAAACTTCTCTTTTCCTGTTTCCAATTTCATTTCCCAGTCATGCAGAACAATGTGGTGTAACCCAAAAAGGAGACTGAGTAAAATGAAAAAGGGCAGCATACACTGTAGCATGCAAAATGCAGCCTGACAGTGGTGCTGAATGCTAATGWGTGATTATTTGGTCTCATCCCAATCAGTCTTGATCAGATAATTAATTCAGGGGCTGACCATATGACCTGAATTTCTGAAGGCAATTGCTGCATAATATTTTTTTTTCAATGTGTGAACAGGTGGTTCACAAAATGCATTCATTTTTAACAAAATAAATTCCCTTCATCTCAGTGTTTCAAAAGCTTAACAGCATAATGTGCACTTACAAAAATCTATAAACGTAGGTTAATAATATTTTGGACCCAAACAGCCTTTCTTCAAGATCACTGCCCATGTAGAGGTCTGTTTTATTAGTTTTTAAGCACAGTAGAATTACCAAATAGTTGCTTAGAACCTCCAAGTTATCTTAAATGCCCACCACTAAGCATCAATTTATTAACTAAAATGCTATTCAAACAAAAATTTAGATCTGCAACTTCACCTTGGCTAATTCTGAAAATGTAGATTCTTCCTACACCCAGAAAAGTAAATGAGTAATGGACTCTGTATTACTTTTTGTGCTCTTTTATTTTTTTCTTGCTTTGAAACTTTGTTTAAATTCCTGTGAGACAATGATGGATAAGGGATACTGGGGAGAGAAGATAGATTTTTATTTCCTTTGAATATGTACCTAAATATTTTCACTTCATGAATATAGGCAAATGTGGAATAAAAGCAAATGTAGTCTCTGAGGAAATCACATTCCTTCTCTGAGGAAATTGCACAGATATGCCACCTGAAGATCTGAATTACCGAGCACTGCCTTGAAAAAACAAGGATGGTATGTGGTGTTACTTGTGAAACTTGATATTTAAAGTCTAACATCCTGGATTCTAGTTCAAGCTATCAAGAAGGTCAAGATATCATTTCCTCCTGCTTCCCACATAGCTACAGATTCAGGAGGTAAGTCAGAAAAAAAGATTTCATTAAGCACTCTTGATATGAATAAATAAATATTTATATGGAGTATTTGGACCAAGTGGACCTGGAATTGAGGTTATGAATCTTGTTCCTGTGGTGCCTTGGATTTGGGGGGTGGTCTACTCTGAGTTGGGAAATAAATTTGGGAAGTGGGGAAGAAGAAGGAGTGAGAAAGATTTGACACAGGATCTTTAGCACAATCACAGAAAACTCTTAGCATCAGAAGATTCATAGCAGTTTTAGACCAATGATGGCCCCATTTTGAGTGAAACAGACCTTATCTTTAGAGGGAGGACGGACTATAAATCAGTAAGACAGTTTCGGGAGTGTGTTAGTTAGAAGAAAAGGGAAATGGGAAACTACAATGCTCCACATTGGAGCATGACCACTTCTGGTGGATTCCTGAGCATGAGTACTCAGGAATCTACTGCATTAAAATCAAAGGAAAATTGGAAAGGAAATTAGAGGAAAGAAATTAACACTGGAAATGTTAGTTGACACAGGTAAGAAGTCATTAGCATGACTGACTCTCCAGTTGAAGAGCGGTATCCCATGTGCAGAAAAACTTGAAAAAATGGAAGACATCTCTGGACTCTGGGTTAATAACAATGGAAGGTAACTGGCAAGTCTTTGAATCACATGGGACACATTTGAACGTCCTTCCTATCCTGATGTAGACTTCTGTGCATAGTGTTTCATTTTCTGGCAGGAAAGAATTAAGATCCAGAGGAATAATGAGACAATATAGTACTCCTTTTGGGGGTTCAAGGGATCTTTTCTTTTGGTTTATGCCATCTGGTATTTATTATGGGGCTTTGAAAACTGGTTTATATGTAACATATATAAAATTCTCTAATGCATCAATTCAAAAGTCCATTCGAGCCAACATCCTGTCTCAAATACTTTCCACTTTCTTGTGCTGAAGGAAAAAATGCAAGAACAGGTGTAGAGTGATTCTTTTCCCCTTAAAACCTCCCAGTTTCCTGGAACTTGCTGAGGCAGATTGCATTTCATTCATTGTGTTTAACAGCTACTGATGGACCTAATGTCCATAACATTTCCTAATCCTCTCTTTAAATCTACTTACATTTTTTTGGCTGTCATTGCCATAGATCTTATTTCTTTCTGAAGCAGCAGGTTATTGATGCGTGATGCAAAACTGCATACTTCTATAAACTGTGGGACCTGGAAAAGAAGGTATCTGTGCTCAAGTTTCATGTGTCAGTTGTGTAGGCAAGGAGATAACCAGAATACTCTCTAGTAGGTCTGGGTAATGGTAAGCATATGATAGGGGATGTGCTGTGGATTGCACCAAATGTACATGTTAAAGAGAGCCTTTGTATTATCATTTGTATTCCACACCTGAAGGAGGAAGTTGTTCTCTTTTTACTGACAGTTTGTCAACAGTGGTTTCGGGTGTTTACTTTTTAATAAGGATTTTAATTGTTTAGCTCTTGTGACCAACAGACCAACATCTGCCCCATGTTTATATGTTGACATTTATTTAAAAAAGAAAAGGTGATGTTTTGAGACATTCTAATCTCAGAAAGAGGTTTTACATTTTTTTGTGTGAATCAGAATTTGATCATTTTAGATAAGAGGTATTTATGTGCTGTTAACCTATGAAGTTTGTTAACACTTGCTTGAGCCAAGGAAACTTGTGTGACAGGAGACGGGATTTTGGGCTGGCATAGTTTGAAAATTAATTTTGTTTTTCTTTCTAAGATTGTTAGAAAAGTCAAAGACATTTTCAGAACATGAAGGAGTTCAGGAGTGTTGCAAAACCACACAGACGAAATGAGAGTTGACAAAGTAAAACCCGTTGKTTTTTTCTCTGTTATTTTGCAGGACACAAATATGTATCTGCTTGTTATCACTTCCTAAGATTGTGGTTGTTAAGAGAGACCTACACCTGGTAAACTGTGGAACTCATGGACACAATCATCCTAAGGAAAGTGGTTATAGGAGAAAGCTGGAGTCAACTGGATTTGTAAAGGGCTATAGATGGCAGAACAACCTCCTTTAATGTATTAAGGAACTGAAAATAGAAGAGGGTACACACAGGTAGGATTATGAGAGGCTAAGCATACTGGGAGAGAAAGAAATTGCTGACATGCTGAATATAGTTCAAGAGTATTGCAGTAAACTCTTTCAAGGACAAACTATTCTTTCTTTACTGCAGAGACATTTTTCAATAAGTATTTCAAGTTTTCTCATTTTAGTGGTTAAAGGTGGAATGGATGGACCTTGCAGTTGGTGGAAGAGATGGTGTTAATTAAAACGTTTGTTACCACTTGCTTTTCTGTGTCACAAAGAAAATTGTTGCTTACCCTGACAACTATTTTTCAGATGTACAGAGTCAATGAATGTGATTTATAAAGCATCTGCTGACCACTTAAAGAAAGGATTTAGGAATGTCCAACAGCCTTCTTCAGTTTGCTTGACTGAGAGTATAGAGCAGCAGTTAATTTTCCAGACTCACTAGGAAACATCAAGGGCTTCCCAATTGCTTCCAATGGAGGTGGATTGAGATAGCTTTTCAGGATGTGTTTGTGTTTGCCTGTACTCTGACTCTTGTAATTATTATTTTAAAGCTTTTATTCGACAAATAAAAACACTCAAGCTGAAGTGTAAACTGCTTGGCTCAGAAAACTGTCGTTAATTTAATCTAGAATTGAGGCATATACGTGTCTATATGTGTCTTATCTTGGAGCATGCCTTCAAAGATATTCATAAATGAAAAGGATTGCACATGGCTATGCAATATGCATTTGATTTTCCTTTGCTGAAGATGGCACTGCTCATCAGCTGGATTGGGGTATGAAATTTGTTGATGCACAGATGTGATTCTCTCTGTCCTGAAGAAGGTCACCTTGTCAATGAAGAAGTCCTTAATTTGTCTTGCAAAAACCACATACCAACACCTATTCCTGCCAAAGCTAATTACCAGTGTTGTAAAATGAGGAAGTAAGGGAGGAGAATAGGAAGAAGTTAGGAATCTTTCCTGGCAGTATGATGGAGTCAGAATCTTTTCCATAGGTCACAGATAGATGATTGACATTAAACTATTCTAAATTGTTCTCAACAAACTGTCTCAGAGGTTAGTAGCTTACACTGAGCAGCCTTACTTGCTGGTTGAAACAATGTATCAGTTTCTGGTTGACCACTGTCCTCAYACTCCTGTAATTCAGTCACTTCATCCTTTCTTTGCACCGCTTTGGTTCTGTTGATGCCCAAGGAACATCATGTTTCAGAAATTTTTGTAGATGATGGCAATGCAGAACCCTTTCGGTGGACTCTTTCTAGAATCTAATGAGGGTCATGTGTTACTGCTAGAATGAGGTTTAAATATGATATATAGTATCCAAACAACTCTGACTAACAAAGCACAAACTATAAGTAGAATCACATACAAATGACAAATGAATTAAACACTGAGAAGTGGTGTACGTAGAGTGACTTCACCCAGACATTACAAGGTATGCAATATGATTGATTGATGGTGGTAGCTCTCAATGGTGGGACATAACATGAAGGTGGGCTTCCCTGTATCAGCTTTGTGTAGCTTATCTTCAGGGCCTTTGTACCTTCTCTCCAGCCAGCACCAAAAGTCAGAGTTCAGAGTACTGCAGAGAGGTTGGCAGGGTTCTGGGCTTGCTGCTGGAGGCTTTATGGCCAGTTCGTGCTGTCAGTTGGACAAAATGACAAGTGTGTGATGAGTAACAGGTCTGGTCCATAGCTGGTGGTTTCAGGCCCAGGCCAAATTGTTTAGTTTGGAGTTAGAGAGCTTCTACAGAAATTTATTCTTTTTGAAATATCTCAATAAGATATTTGTTTATGATACCTAGAGAGATGCTGTCTGAAACCCAGAAACCTGGGAGGGCCTTCAGGAAGAGGGCGACAGTGTCTGAATGCAGAGAACAGTCAGAATGAATCATGCAGGTTTTGTGTTCTCACAAGCTTTCTCTAGATGTTACTTAGGCTATTTCATAGAAGTAACAATTGGGTAAGTATTAGAAATGATAAATTAGAGCTCAGCTTTTATAGCCTAAAGTGTGCAATACAGTTCCTAGGCTCTTTGAAAGAATTCTGGTCATGTTTTCCTCCCTATTTTGCCTCAGAATAGCATATCTGGTGTAACTCTGTCTCCACCACTGTTCTACATGTGGAGGCTTTATACGACTACTGTCTCAAACCTGCGACTTTAAGTGTTTCCTTTGTTTGCTGTACAAGAATTACTGTAACATAGGCTTGAAATTTGCAACCAGTAAATCAGTATAATCAATAAAGTAAGTTTTATAATCAGTATCTATTTCTACTGTGAAAGTCACTGTTGGGACTTTAGGATATTAAAGATAAGATATTAAACACAAGTAAGCAAATATTTTCATTGTTATGTACATCATCTTTTGATACAGACCACAGAATCACAACCAATTTTTTTTCTATACCCTTCACTCAGTGAATTTCCTTATCCCAATTTAGAGGCTGGACTACAAATAAAAGGCTTATCAGTTCACTAATAACCTGAACTTCCATAACTTTGGTGATTCAAAATATTAGATCTCTGATGGTAAAGACCTTATAGTCTTCAATCCAGAGTTCTAGTAGTGAGCCTTACTGTCCACAGCCATTTTCAAGATACTATCACAGGAATGAAAAAGATTGTTACTACTAAATCTTCATGAATAAACATTAGTTTGTTGAAACTGAAAATTCTTGTGTGTCAAGTTCTGACTTAAGAAACCAACCAATTCACACTTTGAATATTTGCATAATGTTTACTATGGAAGAGTCTGGTGGTTATAACAGAATGAAGCATGAGACCCCTGCTCCCCTCATACTCAGTGCTAGTAGACACCTACACCTAACTTTCCCCATCCTGGATGAACTGTTGGTCTCCAAATAACTAGTCCTGGAGGTCTTTCTCTTCCCTTCCATTCCCTTGGGATATCCCTYACTGATTCCTTGGACAAGAAGAACCATTATTCACCCACCTTTACTCATGCCACACCTGTACTGCACTCAGTAACATGCACTGAAAGTGAAAAATCTTTTAGTAACTGTAGACTTCAAGTGATGGAATAACTATCAAGCTTCTTGAGAAGCTGCTTATGGTTTTTATCCTGTTAACATTATTTGTTTTATTTTAATTTGGAATTTTTCTCTTTTGAGCTTCTTGGCAGTACATCTTGGAAGAACTCCCATCTACTAAAGTGTATATTAGATCAGGCCATAAATAAGCAAAATGAAGAATATTTTCTGGAATGTTACCTCTTTTTTATGTAAGTGGTTATAAATATTGTCACTTGTGAAATACCAATGTAAAGGAATAATTCCTGTGATATTACAAGCTTCTAAATAAAGAAAAGTTACAATCTAATGTTACTATAAGCTTTAAAAATATATTAGGTAAATATTATGATCACAAGCTATGAGATTAAAACTGTATTATGTTTTAACCATTAAACAGCAGATTCCTAAAGAAAAGAGAAGACTAAACACATGAACATTTTTGCTTGAAGTGTTTATAATTTCACATTCTGAACTGTTTTTAGGATGGCATGCATGTGTTCTAAATGTCCATTCAAATTATTTGTTTTATCTTTAATTATATCCCACCTTTGCTAGAAGTTCTGACAAATTATGTAGTGATGATGTAGTTTGATACACACAGAATGATCAATAAATAAAAATCGTTTCGAACCTTAAAAATATACCAATAAAACCCAAAAGGCTAACAAAACACCAGGACTTAGTTATGCCTTGTTTATGAGTGACATAAAATGGAATTTAGAGATTGCCTAAATTCTCAGATCTCTTTGAATCAATGGGAGAAGCAGTGCAATGCCTCTAAAGGAAGACTGGAAGAAGCACTGATGAAAAGCCAGTACCCCACTGACATTAGAGCCCCTATATCTATTCAGTCTATCTGTTTCCAACCATCTATTTGTTAGCAAGCTACGTCTACATTATGAAATAGTCTTTCTACGAGAGCTTCTGCCTCTCCAGACCAGAGGACCTGTTAAATGTGTTGTTCCCTTCCCTCTGGGGTGGGAAGGTAAAGAGGGAACGGTCCTATGTCCCACAGGTGAGGCATAGCTACAAAGCCACTTAAGATGAATCAATGCAGAAATGATGTCAGCTTTATCCAGACCTTTCCCACCATTGTATCTGCTTTATATATCACTATTTGCCCAAAGCAGTCTGCAAGCTGACATGGGATTCAGCTGTCCACAGCAGCATCTCCCTGTGCCTCTCCCCACATGCCTTCATGTGTGGTCAGCTAAAAGGAGGTGTTGCCAGCAGTCCTCTCACTTCTGTGAATTCAATATTGTAGATGAACCTTTCAGAGAGCTAACAACTGGTGCACTTACTTTACAACAATTATTCAGTCTGTTCTAGTTTACATGAAGGTATAGAGTTGACATGAACCATTCTGAGAATGAAGGAGTAAAAAGCCACGAAATTTTTTAGGAATATTTCATTAGTTGATTAGTTCTCCATGGCATCCCCAAGCCCAGCTGTGGGACATCAATTTATGGTTCAAAGGAAACCCTGATTAAAAAAAAAATCACATAAATAAATAAATAAATAAATAAAACTTTGCTCAGAGAGCATGAGATTTATTTGCTTTTATTTTATTCTGTAAAAGCTAGCAGAGAAAGAAAACGCATAGCTATTGCACACTGGAAATGCACACACACAAAAGTAATATTGAACAGTACAAGTTGCTCGTTTAATTTTAGTTCTGCTCCCTGGATATTTAAAAACTGTACTTAAAGACTAGCATTTTTGGAAGGTTTGCTCAGAATGCTTATGAGAACGTATCTGAGAAATTTTATTTAACATGTTAAAATGTATTATAAAAACTTCAGACAAGACCATAGACTTATAGTGTACCAGAGGCCTTAAGGAATGTATCTAGGAATAGCTTAGACATCCTTAGAAATATAGCAAGAAACTACTATAAACCAAGGCTTTTACATTAATATAAACAATGTCTTGCTGTCTAACTGCTAAATTGACTAGCAGTTCTCAAGAAATTACTGAACCAGGTGAGCGTGTGTGAATTCTAACCTATGGGCCCCTAGGGAAAAGAGGGCAGTTAGTTGGCCTTGCTTTGAGTATTGCCATAGAATACAGGTATGAAAAGATGACCTGAAGAGAAAGAGAGGTTTTCCTGCCAGTTGGCAGATCCTTAGACATTGATCAAAGCCAATATGTATATAATGTGTTCAGAATTGGCTCTCAATTTATTGAGGTAACAGAAAGGCTGGGAGATCCTCAGTACTGGAAACACCTTAACAATAGGATTTCTAGGAAAAATGAAGGTATTATGAGCAGGTACTTCTGTTTAGAAACCAGAGTCTGCTGAGCTCTGCACAGYCCTTCTATGAATCCTGGAACTTGTGCTGGTGGTGGAGTTGAGGAATAAAACTGTTGAATCAAGCCAGCTCAGCTCAGCTGTGTTGTCACCGCTCAGATTATTTACCAGTGTACATGTGCTCTGCTGAATGGTCACCTTTTGGATTATTTACACAGAATCACAGAAACACAGAATTGCCTAGGTTAGAAGGAACCTCTTGAGATCATCTAGTTCAGCCTGCCCCTGCTCAAGCAGGGTCAGCTACAGTAGGTTGCCCAGGACCATGTCCAGTCAGACTTTGAATATCTCCAAGGATGTAGATTCCACAACCACTCTGGGCAACCTGTTCCTGGTTTTGACCACCCACACAGTAAAAATGTGTTTTCTTGTGTTTGGATTGAATGTCATGTGCTCTAATTTGTGTCGTTTGCCTCTTGTCCTGTCATGAGATACTACTGAGAAGAGTCTGGCTCCATCACCTTTATTCCCTCCCATCAGGTAACTGTGCCCAATTCTCCGAGTTCCAGACTCCCAGAAACACACAAGCTTGCTTTGCAAAGAATGGCTATACTGCATTAAGACGCAAATGCACCTGGAAGAAACATAACTAGGTTTGAATGGTGCTGTACAAATAAGTCTTGTCATACCTGAACCAATTTGCATTGCCTACATCCATTGTTCTGCTGATACAATACACAGATAATCCATCCCTAGATAACTGAGACGTATATTCATATTTATAATCATTAGCAAGAAGTGTGCCTATTGGCTGAGAGTTTTGTTTTAATTGCCATTTATCTTTAGTGTGTTGTACATCACAATAAATGTAAGCCCAGAAGCTAGTGTTGAATCATTTTGATCCATTGCATTAGGTAGCTTAACAATGTGACATGCTGAAATGACAAAATACCAAATCTCTGTTGAAGATGTGAAGTGCTTAGAATTACTTTTCATTCAGAAAGAACATATCATTTYAGAAGAGGACTTGTGGAACAGAAATAGCATGATGGAGGATAAGACAAGCATCTTTCAAGGTCATAGGCTGTCAAAGTCAACAAATTCAAACACAATCTCTAGAAGCAGGAGTTTTTAAAATATAAATACTACAGATTTTTCTCAGAATCTRTGTTATGTAACTCCAATCTTGGGAAACTATCTTTTCAGTCTAAATGCATCATTTCAGGCTTTTCAATCATATTATGATATATCCTGTTTCAAAACGTTTAAATAAAGCAAACTCCAGTTTAATGCATAGGCTACCTGAGAAGGAAACCTGTTTTTCACCCCATTAATCTATGACTTTACAAAGACAGAACAAAACCTTTTTTCAAGACATATTATATTTCTTGTTCTCCAYGTTTGCCCAAAATTTCATCTTTAATGACATTTCAAGTAGGATTGCGAAAATGTATGGGTTTCATTACACTTTGCCTTTTGTTATATAGATATATATTAATAAAGGGATCTATTTTATCTGAAATGGCATATACTGACATTACAATTAGTTTAAAAAGTTCACAACACCTTCAGTAAAAAACAGGAGACATAAATTTCAATGCAATGATTTTCGTACTAACAGTGAGCTAAATGTACTTTCCTTATATAGAGTACCTCTACAAGCATTTCCATTTAAACTAATGGTTCACACCACATCCTCCAACAGATTTCCACCTGTTTTAACAAAAATGACCATGTCAGCATAACTTCCCCTCCAAGACATTGCAAGCAGAGGAAATTATATACATATAAGAGTGGAGAGACTATTGGGAAGAATGGGGAGGGAAGACCAAACAGAAGAATGAATCCACCTAATGAACCATCCTCTAGTTCCTTCAAATTGACCTGATGCAATTTATACCATTTGTGTAAACTGTAGCATATTGAAAAGTAGCGAAAAAATGTTACTGCGTTTGTCAACAGGCATTTTGCACTTTTCATGGGCTTTCCATCCATAAAAGAACAGCAACAGGTCCTGCTGATGTTTCCGAACTTCAAAATCCTTTCTGAATTAGGCTTCACCAATGACCCATAAGGGCTATGTGGTCAAGAGGAACCTAAAGCTGGCAGACATTAGTTTGAGACTTCAGGTGCCAGATAGTTTTCTACAGAAAGATCTCAACTATCGAATTAGTTCCCACAGGAATGAATTAGCCCACATCCTTAACATGCCTGAACAAAAATACAAAATGTACTTATTTTTAGAAGACATTCCCGTAACAAAGCAAAAATAAACAGAACACGAGAAAAAAAGGCTAAGACATTGGAACAGAAAGGAAAAGGACACCTCTGCATATTTATGATGCCAAGTAATAATTAAATGCTCGGCACCTGAATGATATTTTGGTGTACAAATCACAAAATGACATAAAAATATGCAATTAACATGCAATATAACCTGAAGAAAGTTAGACATAGTACTCAGATTTTATATTAGTCCAAAGTATTTTTTTACTTGAGAATCCATCTGGGTGTTGTTTTCTAAAGAAATCTAACATCTATTTTTCCTAGTTTTTTTCCTTTCTACCCTTCAGGGATGCTACCTTTCGTTAAAGAATCAAATCTCTGCCAGATTATTCTAACAACCTCTAAGAGAGTAATGTCTCCATGTTAGTTTACCTGCCAAAAGAGTAGCAAAGARAAAAAGAAGCACAGGCTGCTAATCAAAGTTTTAGCATTCACCTTCAAGGTGACTATGCCGGAGTAACTTTAAGGTCACTGTGAATGAAACAATTGATGGATGAGAAGTAATAACGTAGAAAATCTTTAGTTTCAAATATCAGAATAACTCAAAATGTCCACACTTTAATTACTTTTGTCAAAACACATATTTTAGAAGCAATCTCTTAAAACCAGTATTGTGAAATGTCATGAAAAATTGAAAACTCAAATACTTTTTYTTAAATGATATAACACTATTACATTTTTGAGTGCTGTACTTCTAAGGTGGTTGCTGAAAATTTATGTTAACAGTTCCTTAGTACGATTTAACTTTGCTCTGGTTTATTAAAYATTTATGTTCAACTGAGGAAAAAGATGATGAAAACTAAGTTGACTAAAAGATTAAGTAAAATAGAATGAAAAGGTGGTTAAAACCTCATTAGTACTGGAATGCATAGTTTAGTCTAAAAATATTATTTTTCACATACATATTTTGTAATTTTTGTAATGTTACTGTTGATCAGTACAGCTTAATTAAATAGAGTTGCATTGCATAGTTATCAGGGAAATGGGCTTAGATCTGATGGTAAAGAACTTAATAGTCTGCCAGTTTGGAACAATGAAGGAGAACTGGGAGGAACAGATATGAGAAAGTAACAAACAAGGTATCTTTTGTTTAAAGTACAGTTTAAATAATTGCATGGAGTGGGAATCATTAATGCTAGTTTTTTAAGTCTGAGCTTAAACTGAGCATCTAGACTCAGTCATCAACAGAGGGAGAGAGGCACTTCCAGGTGAAAGATTTACCCCATCCAATAATAAGTGCCTAAGATAGTTGGCATGGATCTAGGTTGGGAAGTAATTTCTCTCTCCACTGGCAAAAGAAGGAGCTTTGATGACCAACTTGGACCGGGTGCCTCACTTTTGGCAGACAGAGGTGATGTAACTGCCAGCTCGAATCATATCTCAACATACTTATCTGGGCAGAAACATTTTGTAGCTCTACAAAAGCTCAGAAAATAAAAGAAAATGAATCAATTAACAAAAAGACACATTGCAATGATTTTACTTATTGACGTTACCAAGAGTGATAAAAGAAGGAACACTCAAGCTATGACTCGGTGACATGATTACAGACTTTTAGTGAGGTTTGTGCTCTAAATCAGTCAAAGAAGTATTATCAGGGCAGAAGATCATTTCTGATACTCTGACATTTTGTACAGCTCGCTGTCTAGTTGATAGTGTTGAAAGGTGCACTAGAACTTGACAGTCATAAAATATCATATAAGAAAAAATACTAAGACAAAATTAAAGCATAAAGTTAGCAATTATCAGAAAAAAAAGAAATATGAAAACCTCCAATCTGAGTTATGACAGGTGACTATATGAAATGAATTGAATTAGTGGATGTAAAGATGTACAAATTGTCTTAGCTCTTTGGCCCTTCTGAGCAGACAGTGTAAGTCATCAATTCTGTGTGCACAGTGCTTTTTCTCTGAAACAATCTCCATAAAATACATGCTACTGAATAACTATCTCAGACTGAGGGTCAAATATGTTCATTTACTGTATGCTGAACAAAGCTTACTTTCACTGAGAGTAGCATTTGTTAGTACGAGAGTTGAAAAGATTTAGGGCAGAGAGCAATAATAACTTACAGAATGCAGATCATATAACAACAGACTGTCTGAAATTGTCTCTTTTTCTTACTTTGCTTTATATTATGCATAGAAAATTGAGTACATGCATATCTCATATTCCATCATTAAATACCTTTTTGATGGTTGTTTCAGAATCCAAATCCACTTTAACTAAAATAAGCTTTATTTTCTTATATACAGGTCTCTGTTTTCTCAGAATTGCCCCATGGAGAGAAGAAATGATTTGCCCACTCTCTAGTGTTATGAGACTTCTAGCGTGGATTTCATTTGTTATATTTCTAGGGATCTACTGTTTAAATATCTACACCTAAGCTAGTTGTCTGAGCCTCTACTATAGCCAAAGAAAATGAAGAGGCTTTTTTAGGGCATGATTTATGTGACGTATTTTAAATATTTACTTTTAAATAAGATGAATAATTTCTCAAAGTAGTTTGTTTTTTTTTTCTCCATCAGTTGTAAAGAGAGTCTGGATGACTAGTTCAGAAGTATCTGTCTACGTTTTAGATATATAAGGTTTGGTGAGATGAATCACATCTTCAGTGACTCAGTCATCCAAAATCTAACCATTGGGATGCTTGAAAATAGAAAATAAACCTGTGCAGGTTCRTGGGCTAACATTTCTGCCATGACAGTAAGTTGAGCTTTATGCATTCATTGTCTACAGTTCACCAAGACTCTACAGTAACTTCCATGCATATCATCCAGAAGGAAATAATATTCCTCAGGGAGGGTTCATTCTTCATTGACAGTTTGCAGAATATTTACAAAGTCACCTAAAGCCAGTCATAAATCTAAAGAGCGAAAAAAACCACATAGACAATGACAAGAGATTTTCATAAAGACCCAGGGAAGAGGGGAAAATGAGAATACAGCTCCTTATCTACTCCATGCTCTTTCAACTTCCAAAAGTGTATTTATACTTTAGAAAGAGCAGAAAGTAAAACTCTTGTTGACATTATACTGGTACTGAGGTAGTGCCTGATGGATTTTGTTTTTGTTTTAGGGTTTTTTTGTTTGTCATTGTTAATGGAAGTATATTACCAGATTTTTAGCTTCTTAAAAAGTTTCTGCACACAAATTAGTCAGATACACTGAAGTAAAATACAGCACTTATAATTGATTTAGACTTTCTGAAGATGATGGCAAAGTTTCCCCTGAGATTTTTTTGAGGAATTGGGTACTCATTTGATGAGAAGTAAAAAACAGTCACGGATTAGAAGCTAGCTAAGAAGTGGAAAACAAAGAGTGGGAATTAATTATTATTATTCAACAGGGTGAAGGTTAACATATCAGGAGCTCTTAAACAGTACTGGTAAGGAATTTTAATGGTCCCCTAAAAAGGTATGGCAGGCAGGTAACAAAATTGCATGGGAGTGTTGCACGCTTAATATCTGTCTGGCCTAAGTGTACTGATAGAAAACATTTATATATGTGGGGATGTAACAATCCAGCACTGGGGACAGCATAGTTACTCCAGAAAAAATAGACAGAATACTGACATAAAGTTGCCCTTTACAAATATAAGATATTTTGCTTTTTGAACCGAGACAATTCCCACCTCTCAAAACAAAGCAAAACAAAAAGAAACAACTCTTCACGAGTCTGGGCAGTTTTAAAGCAGCATATCTGCATCCAAGCACAGAGGATAATGTCTGCTTTACTCGATTCTTAAAGTGACAAACTGTTTAGGCATGGACAAATCTTAAGATGGTTTATAAGGCAGACTGAGAAACTTAAAAGGTAGCTAGTATAGCCTCACTGTCTTTGTATAACATTCATAAAGAAAACTTCAGAAGCAATCTTGGGAATGATAACAGCATTTGAGCTCTTTAGAGATTTTTAGGTAGTTAGTATATTGTCTGCTCTTTGGAGCAAGCTTGCATAGGTAGTCCACAAAGGAACTATACAAACAGAAGATACCCAAGAAGTGGGGTGTACTGTACTTTTGTCTTCTTCAGAGACTGCTCTTTCAAAACGTAATCAGCATTCTTCTTTTTTTTAATAGCTAAAATATAATTTTTATATTTCATTAGATATATGTTTGCATATTTTTATATTGTAATGCAGAATGTTTAAAAAAGTTCTTGTTACTTTTATTGTTTCAGTTTTAATAAACGACATGCAGAACTCACTCACTGCTATATGATATCATTTAATCCAAACACCTGTTAATACTCAGGAATGAAAACGTGAGCCTTCATTTGGATATGCATTACAGCAGACAATTCTACATAAGGCTTGACAGATAATCTAGCTACTGGCCATATTAAAAAGTAATGCCCCTTCAAATAAATTGTATTGTAAACTTTCTGCAGATTTCTGATGATCAGAGAGAAGATACTATTCTAGATAAACTATCACAATCTGCAGGTTTCCTTCCTGGTAACTAAGTTATGGCATTTCCATTTGGGGGAAAAAAACCAAAGGCACACAAGATATATTTAACCATTTCACAGTTATTGATTAACACCTCAAAGCCATCTTCATGCATATCAGTGGTAGATAAGAGGTGAAAGAACAAGAGCAAAAGAGGATAATAGCCAAATTGACCGACAGCCAGACACAGCGAAGAAGCTGCTGCAGTCTGCTGAAAAAATGTGATGTGTATGCATAGTTACACATACACGCATAGGTACAAAAATGCCTACAAGTATCCTCAAATGGAAGCATTGCTAAGTATTGAAATAAAACTCTGGTTTATAAATACAAATACCATACTATTAATCTCTATGGAAAAGAGATTTTTTATGATATTCCAGGCTTTCTTTTTTTTTTTTTTTTTTTTTTTTAATGTGGGAAAGAAAAGTAGTATCTCTGACACAGGAACGATACACTTGAAGTAACTACATCCATTTTGCTAAAAACACATGGTCAGAATGAACTCCTGAAATGAAATAATCAACAACTACTAATATTATGTATGTAATATGCCGGGTATAGGATAGAATCTAACTGCTATATTTTCACTTGACTAGTGTTTTTCTTCACAGCCTTTTCCAAACATTGAAAAAAGAAATGTTTGCCTGGAGAACCTTATGCTTTTTGCTCATGCTAGAATTTTCAAATGCATTCAGAATGTCTCTCTTCTGTTTTATACATGCTTTCCTTCTGAAGTGTTTCAACTGTATAACTTTAAAACTAACAATCTCCAAGTCTTTAACCTTTCAGTTAAATGTGTTATTATTTCTAGTCAGTTTCACTTTAAAGTGAAGTTTTATATAAGGACTGCAAAAATTAAATGGAAGGAGTCTGAAATTATTATGAATCTGTAATTTCATCATATATACATATATGAATGTATGTATGTATGTATACAACAAGTACAAAGTGAAAAGAAATACTTTCTAAATATCACCCTTGGAAAAATTCAATCTGGGATCTGAAAAGCAATCTGCATTAATTTGTATTGCGTTGTTTGCACTTCAGCATAGCAAAAGAAATCTGTTCGCTTAACAGCTGCCATATTAATAGAGACACTTTTCCAGTGTAGCATTTSCCTTTAAAGGTTATCTCAACACACTTATCAACATCCAATAGACAGTTGCACAAGTGCAATTTTGTAATTGGAAATCATTTTCTCACAATCCTGCGTTGCCGTAACATTCTGTTAATTGATACTATTTGTTAAAGCATCTGTAATGAAGAGTACTGTATTTCCATCCAATAAACCGGATTCATTAGTGTGTTGTTAAACACTGTGGTTTTGAAGAATGGATAAGAAGCTGCAAGAACAAAGTACTTTCCCAGTTCTTTGCTTCATTAAACAGTCTGAAGGACTTCTCCAAAGGGCACAGCCTTGAATGCGTGGGTTATCTCAACTAAGCCTCTGCATTGAAGAACCTACTTCATTGGGAGAGACCCCTCCGTGCCTGTACGTGAATGATAAAAAAGAACAAAAGATTCAGCTCATTCAAACAGTAGGCATTCATTGAAKACAGGTTCTGTGTGGAAGCAGAGTT
Organism: Phoebastria nigripes; assembly: GCA_035582835.1. Taxonomy (NCBI): domain Eukaryota; kingdom Metazoa; phylum Chordata; class Aves; order Procellariiformes; family Diomedeidae; genus Phoebastria; species Phoebastria nigripes. The sequence continues at coordinate 196,490 of JAYKAV010003154.1, forward strand.
TAGGATGCTTGAAGCACAACAGAACAGCAAGGAAGTAATTTACTCTAGTGTTACGAAGTTGGAGAGTGAAAGCTCTACCAAGTGAGGGAGGATTGCTTTGAAAGCAGATGAATCAAGTTAATTAGTAGTATATATATCACAGATCATGAAATAGGCCTTCAGGATTTAAAAGTATCAGCCTAACACTGTAAACATGCAGAATGCATTTTACAGTTGCTTCTATTATAATACTTTTTAATGAATGAAATGAGATGAAATAATGAAATGAAATGAAATGAAATGAAATGAAATGAAATGAAATGAAATGAAATGAAATAGGGATGTGATTGAATGACAGCATAATAACCACTAAGAGCAAATCCCTACACAGAAGTCTTTTACTTTAATAGAGTATTATTACTAGGGTTTTTCAAAGTGATGCCAAGCTTTCTGCAAGTAGCAAAAGCAAGATAAGCAAAAATGCACTGTCAGTCTTTGCAAATAATAAGCCTGACAAGTTCATCAGCAAGGTAATGCAGCTAATAAAGCCCTTTGATCTCATCAGCACTGGAGGAGAACAAACGACAAACATGAGTAAGTTTCAACAACAGGACATTACGGAGGTGAACTTCCTTGAGTCTGCCTCTCCTCATCCTCCAAAGTATGTGAGTCCAGGAGAAGAAGAACAGTACAGTGGGGATTCATTTGTAACCAATGGAAATGACTATTGATAAGTTTTCAGTAAATATAAGCAATTCTTAAGGATTCCTCTTCCACTCTTAATATATGTTTTGTCACAGGATTTTGCAATGCATCTGACTTATAAAACCACATTTTATTAATAATATTCCTTGTCTGGTTTCCTATGGAAATGAGGTTTATGTCCATGTTTAAGTGTGTGTGTGTGAAAGCTTCTTGCTCCCTGGCCCAAGAGCTTTTAAAATCAGCTCTTTTCAGTCAAATTTAACAAAGGAATAGATGTCTCAAGCAAGCTCATTATGTCAAGTTTTCTGCAAATACGCAAACCGGTAGCAATTAAAGTACCTCAGCTGAGGGAAAAACAGTAACATGAGGACACATATTAGACACCTGAGAGTCTAGATCGCATCAGGAGATGGAAGACAGCCCTTATAAATGCCCCAACAAAGGGAAAGGCTTTCATCAGAGCTAGCACCTTTTTAGGCATCAAATTTAATCAATCATGAGACAGGAAACCATAGAAAAAAAGGTTTCATTAGTTCTAGTGCTTATACTCTTCTAGCATAGATTTGTGAGGAAACATAAAATTTGCTTCAGAATGGTTCCTCTTGGTTTCCTTCCCACTCCCTTTTATATTCTACTTTTCATCAATAGATGTCACCAAAGTTAAGAAAGAAAGTGTCTTCATCACCACGTAAAAATGGTGACATTTTGAGGAATAATTGTAGTTTAGGTAAAATTGCATTATTCATAAAGGAATATATTTTATGGGGAAAATATTGACTTCTTCCCAGAAGACACAAAAAACCCACATCTTTAAAATTGTTTTCTTTGACATCACTTGAAAACTAATTGAGAATCACACTTATACCTGACAGGACTCTAGTTCATGCCTGGCAACCGATTCTTTCAACACAGAGCTTAAACAGAGAAGACCCTATTTCATCATAGGGAAGGTATGGTTTTTCCTTTCTTCCTTTTCCCAGGACGAAAACTATACAGCTCTAAGCTACCAGCCCTGTAAACTTACAAGAAGACATTTAAAAGCAAGAGTTTGATTTGTGGATAAAGATTTCCAGTTTTTAAATTCCTATCAAAGAACTAGAAGTCTCCACAGAGAAATAAAATTATTTTACAGTGCACGTAACCATCACAACTGTTCAGATATCATAGCCTTTAGATAAAAAGAAGTTAAATATCTGTAGTTGTTTCTACACAGAACATGATGAAACAGAAATATCTGAGCTAGCCCTGGCACCAAAAGAAATATATTAAGTCAAGAAAATACTTTGTTCTGGCAATTATTCCCTTGTAACTTCAGCCTAAAGTATGCGGATAAAATTATGAAAAATTTACATTTACTTTTTTTACTTTTTTAACTTGCTAGGTTGAAATTTGGAATTCTCCAGATGATGACTGAAATGGCATGGAGTTAAATCTTGTCAGAAACATCCACAAACTAGTAGCCAGGATAGGGGCAATAGGACCTGGACCTACACAACTGCTACAGACAAATCTCCCTGTGGCATTTAATGTGTATTTTGACTAGACTATTGAGTCGCTGTTAATAAATATTTCCCTAAATGCATATCTGAACCGGTTGTTGATTTTGGTGGAGTTGCATTTCCACCAGAGTGCACATTCACATTCAAAATCTCATATAATATACATATTACATGATTAATATAGGATATTCATATTATATGTATAATATATGAATATAGAATATTCATATTATGTGTGTAAGTTTCGTTATAAAATAAAACTCTTTCCTGAAAGTGACCAGAAGCCATGAAACCACTGACAATCAACCCCTCTGTTTGCCATACTAATACAACATTTTCTGCTCTTTTTTTTGTGGCAATAATCACTAAACAGCAAAAACCAAAAGTATCAGCGGTTGGCACATAAAACTGTAAGTATGTACACAGAAAGATGCAAATAATTTAATGCGCAAATTTGGTTAACACCAAGACATTACTTTGGCCAAGAATAGATCGGACAGTTAAAAGACTGGGCGCAAAAGGTTGTCTGAAAAGACTTTGCCTATGGAGTGAAGTTTGGTGTTGCACAAAATTTCCCTTCTGATATATGATGTTTAGACTTACCACTGAACATTTCATCCAGCCCACAAACATGATTTATACTGTGCTGTTCATCACCATTTGTTAGAATAATGCTTGCCATATCTCTAAGGTCTTTCACCTTCTGAATGATCTTTCACAGGTGAATGAGATGACTAATATAACTTACTGTGTCTAGAAAATAACACTGTAATAAATTACGGACATTACAGCATGTTCTGTAAAGAAAAGATAAGGTTATAGATGGGCAAGTATTGGAATACTTATCAGCGGATGAAGAAATACAGTGAAATAGAAACACCCTGCTTCTCACCCTGTTTTGAAACTGACCCAGTCCGGGAATAACTCCATGTTTGACCTGAAGGGTGATGGACATTGTCTTTTAGCTAAGTTGGTTGAACTGAAAACTCATATACATGTGTGTGTATGTACATGTGTATGTTTATCTATATACACACATCAATATGTACGGAATCAGCCGGAATCAGCATGTACATTTGCGTTTCTGCTAGGATTTGTTCGCAAGTATAAAAGCTTGTTCCTAAGAAGAACAATGAGTTTAGTTACACTAAAAAAAAATAGGACTTCTATTACTGATGATGTACTGAATTATCTTTTGATGTTAATGTGGCATACCACTCATTCACAGAAATAAATATTTGGATTATTAAGGTGGTTCTTATGCAAAGATTGTCTTCTCTTTCTCTAATTTTCTTAAATACACACTAAAGGAATGGTAGTCCTTTTACTGAGCTGAGAGATCTTTAGGGCAAAGTCTATCTTGCTGTCACTTTTTTGTGCTTTCTTTGATCGCAAACTTTCTACTGTTCCTCAAAAATTATGATAATAATAGTGAGAAAGAATTTTTCTGAACCTGGCAAGTAAGAAGAAAGAGCACAGTGTCACCTTTTTGCTCTAAGCCATAGTTCACCAGTTCATCATCTAAATGATACATACTACACAGGATTCAGTACTAGAAGATCATACAGGAGTTATTATTAAAGTAGCTAGCAGTGATAGTTATTACTGTTGTATTTTTATGGAATAACTGAGTGTGCAATGTTCACTTCTGCCCTGTGGCAGTCAAGGGAGGTTTCCTTCTGCTTCATCRTTCCTGACCTTTTTCTTAAGCAAGCCCTAGTATTTATGTGGTCAGCCAGGTAAGACAACTGATCCAGCTGAAGATTATCCCTACCAAACATATCTGTCTACCTCCATATGTGTGTGTGTGTGAAATTTGCCACTGGATCAGATCCCTGTTCAGCTAACAGTGTAGTCTCATGACTGCTAGCAGTGGTATAAGAAACGAGGTGGGAAGACATAACCAAGGGCAGGAAGGTGAGACTACTTGCTCTTAAGCTGACTTAAATCAACTGTGAAATTGCATCTCCCTTATAGACCTTCACCGGCTGAATGAAGTTCAGCGTGAGAGATGAGGTTAGATTCCATAAACGCACCCAAAAGTCATCCTCATTCATACAGATTTTGAGGAAAGTTCTTAGCTCTTTTCTCCTTTTTTTTTTTTTTTCCCAGTTTGCCTTAGTGTGTGAGTTAAGTGCTACAGTGTTAAACAATTTCACTGTCAAGAATATAAATATGGAACAGCTACTTGCAATGACTACTTACCTCAAAGTGACATCAGATAGGAAGTAGCTTCTGATGTCTTGCAGTCCATACTGGGCAATTCAGAATGGTAGTGAAAATTAACTGATCTATGCTAAAATTATATCCTCATAATACCCACAAGTATTATGCAGACAGGGAAGTATTTGCATTTTTAAAGGTGTGTGATAGCTTAGTCGAGAAATCATGTTATAGAGCCCCAGAAATCCTCCTTCCATAAAAAAGCAGCAAGGGTAATCACTGCATTTTTGTTAGTTGAAGCTGTAGTCAAGATCACTGGAAAGTCATGGGCAGTATAAAATAATGGATTCTGTGCATTTCACATCATTCCTCAATTTTCTACCACCTGGCAATAAAACTGTCTGTTTAGCAGCCTCTATGGAGGGCAGCAGTTTGTAAAAACGCTCGAGTCGGAAGAAAAGTGAAAGCACAAGAGAAAGAAGTATAAACGATGATCTTTACAAAGAGCAAAGAAAGGAAGGTGGTGAAACTGGAAGAAGATTGCTTTAAGAAATTCAAAGGAAGACGAAAGAGAGATGAAAAGTAGAAGTGAAACAGGTACTTAAAAATTGGAAGATAAGATGGGAATATTCCTCGTGCTATTTAATAGCTGTATCTAAACTCCCATATTCACACAGGCGTGCTTGTAAAGCCCTTTGTGCAATGTATTTGCCATTTGAAGTGAAATATTTTGTGAACGTTCTTCTCTCCAACAACCTCCATGTGGCCTGACTGTGACAGAGGAGAAATCCAGAGTGATTTGGTGGGAAGGGAGCTTTAGCACACACTGAATCAGGACCTCCAGGTGTACCACAATGCATATCACTCAGGCACACAACCCTCCTTCTCCCATTACCCGAGTGGAAAAGACCACTTCTAAGAGAGCCTTCACACTGGTGAACCTCTCCAAATTCAGAAATTACATTCAGTAACTATTCAACCTGCTCATGTGAAAAGCTTAGGGCTTGACACATCTATAAAACAGAAATACAAATATCAAGAGAACTGAATTCTAAATAGATTGTAAAAATGTCTTTTTTTTTAGTTAGGCTAAAAATTCAGTGGGAATTTGCTTTGTGACTATATTTCCAGATTTAAACTTTTGATCTGCAGTAGATGTTCACAGACTAGAATCAGCACAATCTGCAAGAAATCCTCAAAACCACAAAATGTTGAGATGGTGACAATTTTCATGTTCTTATCAAGTTTATGTACTTGATAAAATATACTGATAAAATATGCATTTTACTGGCTCAAGTCCAATCCAAAGAACTTCATTTTCTGGGGTAGGTCTCATCTCTCTGAATTATAGCCATCCAAGAGCAAGGCTTCTAAGCTGAGATGTACTGGCTTCCTCTGTAGCTAGTGGAGAGAAATAAGCATTTCCAGAAAATAATTCATCCTGCTTAATTTAGAATCAAATTAATTGCTTTTCTGGAGGGGCTTACCTACCTCTCACCACTGATTGTGGAAACTAAATGACAACAGTTTAGGCAGCCAATGTTAGTTGCAGTGAATCTAAACTTTAAACTGACTCAAAGAACTACACATCAAAACCCAGACTGCAGATCCTGCAAAATCTGCCTCAGCCCCTGACTAATTATGGAGGTACCGTACTTTTTACATTAAAATACTCAAGATAGGGAACTACTATATGTGTGTCTGCATTTGTGACTCCTGACTAAGACAGGAATTCAGAAACAAGATACCGTTCTGCCTGAGCACCCTGTGGGGCTTTTCTGGGAATGACTGCTGTACGTGTGCGAGATTGAGTTCCACACAGAATCTGTTTGCGGTTGCCAGAGTTTTTTAAAACATCACCAGAAAAGGTTGATTTAGCCTCAATTTAAATACCAAGGGGTTACAATAGTCCCGTGGGAATGGAGAAAGAGATGGTCTCAAGCCTGACACTTTCATGCTTCAGGAAACTGCCTTAACAGTTAGGCTTCAAGTTAATACAGGTAGAGGGAGGAGGAAATGTCCACACACCAAGCAAAATGTAGCAAGGAAAGCACAGTGTTTGTTTTTTTTTTTCTTACCTCCTCCCTAATCTTTTCATGATTTCCCATTAGCCATACAAAGAATTCATTCATTAACAGCAGCTTGAATAATTTGTACAGAGTAACAAGGTGATGACCTGACAAACATCCCTAGAACATATTTAACCTTATTTGTAGGAATAATTCCAAAATAGAATGTGAAACAATTGGTGTACGATTTCTTGTTCATCAGACAACTGCAAACTGCAGAGTAAATATCTGTATCCAGGATCTCTTGATCCCAAACAAACGAGTCTCTCTGGCCTCTTATTATATAGGAATGATGAGGTGTTCTTTACTCTTTTTTTTTTTTTTTCCCACTTGCCAAAACGTTGACAGATTGAGTCAATTAATCCTTATTCAAACAATGTTTCCTGTAGAAAAAGCTCTGTTATAGGCTTCCTCTTTCTGTACAGCTATCAACACACTCTTATCACTGTTTTACCTTGTGATAAAAACAGGGAAACCAAAGAACCCCAACAGGTACACTGCACAAAGATACACAGAAATGGAAGAAAAACAAACTGCCTGCTTTTAGTCTGCTAAAAAAATAAAACTAAAATCAAACCCATCAAATGTAGATGCAAGAGTTGCTACCAAAGGAACAAAATTGAGTCCAGTCCAATCAAACAAGCTAAAGACCACCAATCCTCCTCCCTTCAAGTCCTAGCAACCCAAACTTGTAAAAACATTCCTCTTCCAAATCTTTAGCAGTGGAGATAATTGTAGGGACATGAGTCTGAATTCCTCGTGGTGTTGAATGGCAGTCTTAGAACTGCTGGTCTGTTTACTTTCTTGGCTGCTGGGTTAATGATGTAGACAGCTGAACAATTGGAAGGGAATTGAAATGTATATTGCAAGGTTTTTCTCAAATTCCAGGAGGATAGATGACCCTGCTGTGCTTTCATTTTCTACCCACCCAAAATTATTTTCCCTGAAAACCTCCTACCGATCTTATGCTTGCAATAGCTTAAAATTGTACAGTTTCCTTTCCTTGTGGAGGTGTCTTTTGAGGTGCCATTTCCCATCCAATTTATGATACAGTACCAACTTGCTGTTGTGAAGGTTTGTATTCCAACCTCTCTCAAAATATTGAAACCATTTGTAACACGGAAAGGACATTTGAAATTTAGGAGAAGACAAAAATACTTTAAACTTATTGGCATTGTCATATCAAGTCATTTTTTCTTCTTCTCTCTTAACAACAGAACAGACTCTTACATATAGGAAGTCTGGGCTGAAAAGCAGAAAAACCTGAAAACACACTTAAAGGTTCACAGAAACCCTCCTCTTGAACAGTCTTCCTAATTCTCTGTTACATTTCATGGATCAAAGGACATGATATGCCAGAAAAGAGAGCAAAAATGCACTTTACACAGCTATTCCAAGGCAGAAGTTTTGTGCATATGGGTCCCTTCAGGGAAAAAATATGTACAGTATGATTTTTCCTTTATTCATATTTACCTACTACTAGATCAGAAGCTTCACTCTCTCAGACTGTTTCAAAAATCCTCCATCTTCTTCCAAAAGGGTATGGAAGACCTCAGAAATAAATTTAATAGCTTTTATCCACTTCTTGTAACAGGGGATTAAATATCTCTCTGTGACCCTGAATCTATAAAGACACTATCAGGTAGACTATACAAGTTGCCTGGCAACCTAACCCAAACAAGGATCAAGGCTAAATAGCAGCAGATAATAAATGTCTGGGAGACCAGGCATGTGTATTCCTATATTGTAAAAAAAAAAAAAAAAAAGGAATGACCACTAGCTCTCTTCCTGGAAGCCAGTATGAGATCCCACGTGATTACCACTTGACGTCATTTAAATTTAAAAATCCATATTATTTAATTCAAATTTATGTTGGAGGGAGTGCAACACAGCAGAGACACTGATCTGCACCCTTTGATTGTGCCTTACAATTACACCTTCAGAAAAGTAAGCTGTCACTATAAAGATAAAATATCCAACTTTCAGATTTTGTCACCAAAACTAGAAACCTGCTGTACAAAATACGAACAATTTTAAATTTTCTACTTTTTTCCTCATTCCCCTTTTGGCTACAAAACAAGCTGCAGTCAGAGAAACATATTGTCCCTAACAATTTAAAGATGGGAGTAAAGAAGTCTTGTTGAAAATGTAGTTCTAACACTTTAGAGTAAATATGTATTTTTCAAGAAAGCACTTCCTCTTCCAGTACAAAATTAAATTTTTGATTCATAAGCTATGACAATTTTTTTCTGCGAGTGAATTTTCCTAGCCAGCCAACCAGAATGAGGCAGAAACTTCACTTGGATAAGGAAACTGAGAGTATAATTGTTAAATAATACACCAGTTCTTAACTGTTGGTCTTAACTATTGTTAGGTATCACTTAAGTCCTAAATATTTTAGATTTATTTTTAAGGACATGAGAACGACTGTACTAACTAGGACCTGAGTCTGAGAAGCCCAGTATCTTGTCTCCAGTGACAGCCAGTAGTAGATGTTTGGGAAAAATGTGTAAGAAAACAGCAAATATTCTTCCTTTGTGTGTTTTTATTCTTTACAGATAAAACCAGAGACTAAGTCAGAAATTCAGTTTTGACCACTGTTTTGGGTCCTTCCCCTGTGTACTCATTCTTGTTTGGTAAGCTCTTGCACTATGACTTCCACCGCCCTCTCCTAAAATGAGCTCTACAGCTTCATTGCCCACTCTGTGAAAGGTTGTTTCTCTTTTGTGTTAAACTCTGCTTGATGATATCAGTAGGTGTTCTTCTAGTTTCGTATGGTGAGGAACAGTGAATAGTCATTCCTTTGTCATTTTTCCTTGACATGCATGATTTAACTGATATCTACCCCATCACTTCTGTATTGTTTTTTTCTAAGCGGAAGATACCTACTCTTCCTAACCTCTGCCAATATGTTATCTCCATTATCTGTATCTTTTCCAGTTTCTTTGTAAGTTTCTGAGAGACAGCAACAAGAATTTMATGCAGTATTCATTGATGGGGACTTATTATAGATTTATACAATAGCATAATGACCGTAAAACTTCTACTTTGTTTCCAATTCCTTTCTTCATAATTCTTTATGTTCTGTCATTTTTCCCCACTTCTCCTAACTACTGGGTTGATATTTTTGGGAGTGATATACTGTGACACTGTTATGCTTTTCTGAGTAGTAATATCAGACTTAGAGCTTGCAATTATACAGATGCTTTTATGGTTATACTTTTCCACATGAGGCACTTTCTGCTCACTGACACTGAGTTTTAGGTGTTATTTTGCTACATACTTCCCCATATATTACGAAACCTTCTTGGACTTTTCATTGTGAATTTTATAGCCAAGTTTTGAAATTATTTTTTGTCATCTGCAACTTTTACATCTTATTATTTTTTTCCAGAATATTTGTGATTATTTCAGGTTGTAGAGATGCTAGGCCAGTTTTGGAGTAAAGCTGCTTATATATGCCATTGCTCTGGAAACTGAATGTGTATTCCTGTCCTTTGTTTCCTACTCTACAGACCACTTGCCAGTCTGTAAGAGCACTTCTTATACTAGAAAAAAATTAAGATTTTTCTGTTTTAAGAGCCTTTGATGAAGATTCTTCTAGAAAGTTAACAGCAGTATACTAGAGCATTTGTGATGCTTTCCTGTGGAGGGTTTTTTCTTTTTCTTTTTTAATCTTATTAATTGTATGTAATCTTTTATTATTGTGATCATTCTCACTTCCTCTGGTGTTAGAAAAGTTATTTGAGCAACTGATATTTAACTCATAGAAGGCCAAGCCTGTGTTTTCTGTCAGTTTTCAATTAGAAGGCCAAGATTTTAAAAAACAACTAGTGATTTTGGAGCCTTAATTGCATGGTTACAAACATAAGACAATTTAAGAGGGTAACTCTTCAACAAATAGTCGTAACTCATCTCATCTTAAGGTAAAAGTCTTGGAACAGGTCAGATGAGTCAGTCATTAAAAATCCCTGGTTTTTCCCCCACTAACTAAAAAAAGAGCTTAGATGATGACCGTGGATGTAGAAGCCTACAGATGTACGGGGATACCGATATATCCCACCTTGCTTATCTAGACACAGTTTGCATGAGGAGATAACATATTTGGGGCATATCTAATGTCATACCTATCAGCTTTCTTTTTGTTGCTTAGAATGAATAAACAGATAGGAAAAATTGCAAACATATGAAATTTGTATGGCATCAGCTAAAACCTTCTGGAAGTTTACAGTCCTCTTGGTAATGTGGGAGGGAAAAAACAATGGGAGAACAAAAATTCAGGCTCATTTGACAATGGTCTGCTTGTAAACCTGTCAGGAATCCATGTATGACATTACCACTTCTTGATAAACATCTTTTTATACTAAAAGGGGGAGGCTGTTTTTATTGTTGCTTGTTTGGAGGGGAGGAATTTCTGTTTTTTGACAAAAAAAAATTTTTTTTAAAAAGGTTTCTTAAGGCTAGTATGGGCATGGAAGAGCAGATGCATCACCTCACACGGACTGCTTAATGCAGGCAATATTGTAAACAGCACTCTAGGGAAAGGTTTCAGAAGTGCATTTAATTGCATTTTCTACTTCTTGTAACAGCGAGGGATTAAATTGAGACAAAATATAATGGAACCAGCTCTTTCCTATCTGCTTAAAGACAGACAGGAAGCTAACTGAAAACTGTGTTTATTAACTTGCTAGGAAAAAAAAGTCTATCTAAAATTAATGAATTTATAAGCCTATTACTTCTCATGACTAATGGAGAATTCTTCAGCTGGAATCTAAATGAATGTTATGAAAGGTTAAGAAATGAGGATTGGAACCTACTGCATTTATTTACAAGTGTTTAATTCTCATAACCTGATGAAGCTAACTAAGGACATTGCAGCATCCATGTGAAATGAGAAACAATGCTCAATTAGATATTGTACATTACTCAAGGATGTAACAGGTGGTATGTGTTACTCAGTATTCGTATCTGTTTATGAGAAATACCTACCTACTTCACTGCTCTAATAGTTGCCCACGATCTTTATACTTGCCAAAATGCAAATTCTGGAGGTTCTTTCTGGAAGTTTTCTTCTACAAATTATAGTATTGTAAAATTTGTATTTATGCTGCTACTTTCTTTTTCTGGAAGAATTCTTTGCTGGGATAAACAGCAGAGGAATAAAATATGACCCTTCAGACAAACAGTGACAGTGACTGAATCTGCATCTTCAATGTGGATCAGTGGATACCTGCAAGTTTCAAGATAACAGAACTTAATTAGTAAGCAGTGACAGTCTCCACTGTGGAGGGAATGATGAAAAGACTCCAAAGAACAACTATTCAAGGTTCCAGGAAACAGTTATCGTAAATACTCATACTTGATATTATCTTTCTGCTTTTCAAGGAATAGGTTTTTTAAATTCTGTATTCCCACACACAATATCTCCAGAGGTGGAACACTTGACTGCCTGACTCACTAGAGCAATTAAGAATTGTAATATTAAGGCAATAGTAAGGACATCTCTGAAGTTATTGAAAATATTCCTAGGCTTAAAGTGTCACGTCGTCTTGAGACTTGAGCTATCATATGAATATATAAGGATGGACATCTTGAATCAGACCAAATTTTCAGCCAGAATTTAGTCTCTGACTGTTGCCAAGAGCAGAAAGAGTAAGTTATGTGGTGATGTTCCCTTTGTATGCCTTGTCCATTTTGGCAATTTGTTGCTAAAGGAATTTTGAAGACAGATGGAGAATTGGGCCTGGCGGGTCTTGATAGATATTTCTTCCAGAAATTAATATGATCTTGCTTTTTGAGATCAGTGTGCAACATGGGGCAAAGTCACTTGCTACTGCTTGCTCCCAGAAGAGTGGACGCAGCACTAGAGGATGTTAGGAAGTAAATCACAACTTTCCTTGCATAACAGCAGTAAAAATGTTAGGTGCATGTTAAACAAGCAGAGGAGAAACATCCTTTCCTACACACCAGTCATCTGACACATCAGTTCCTGCTTGCCACCCTATACCATACAAGAAAACTCTATGCTCTAGGGTTTGGTTTAAGCAGCCTTTGCAACAACAGTGGTTAAAATGCACCCTTGCTTGCTTCATACCTCTGTTGCATGACCAAGTACATTTCTGTTAGGCATTACACTTTCAAACTGTCAGGCTTACAGGTGCAGAGGCCTCAACCCTTCTTCCCAAGAGACTCTAGGCTCAGTACTTGGCAGGATGAGTTGGCTGATTTCACAGTTTRAGTGAGAGGCTAAGTTTGATGGTTAGGCAGCTGGTCTTCACTACTCCTCACCCTCCGACATCAGCTGTTTCCATTTAGCTGGTGATGAAGACCTGTCCCTGACTCAGACACCAAACCAAACCTGACATACAGTAAGTACTTGCTGTCTCTGCCTATACCTGGGTATCTGGATGGGCATGGCCTTACCCTTATTATAATAGACTGTCCATTTGGTTTGTCTGCTAGTTTAAAAAATGAAATTTGAGAGTTATATTTGGCCTTAGACTGTACCACTTTTTTCATTATTGTAGAGCCCATAAAGCCCTGAGGTTCAAATCCTGCAATCAGTTGCTACTAGCAATGCAAAAGATTTTGAAGAATCTTTGACTCTGATTTTTAGTCTTGAGAGTTTTATTAAACACTAACTTGCAAAGGCCAATGCATTTTTTTCTTTTTATTTTATATTATAAGGGAATAAGTCTCTTTTTATTCCATGATCACTTTTTTGTCCATTCTCAATTCTGTTTCTGATGACTCTGTCTTCTTCACATATGTACAGCCTTATTTCTTTCACCCTGCCATCTTGTCAGTTTGGTTTTATCTCGACAAACACAACTGGGAGCTACTTTGTGTTTGAAGTGGAAGAATGAAAAAATAAAGGCAGCTTTTAAACTTCTGCATTCTGCCTGCCCTACACTCTCTTCCACAGCTCTTCAGTGGGTTAGATTCATGTTGCATTGAAAAGTACAATCAGGTGAACAAAGAAGCACCCAATTGGATTTTTTTTTTACCACTAAATTAAATTACCCAGCTGATCAGATGAAGGGAGGAAGGCTCTGGAAATTCAGGGGAATGATTAAAAAAAAAAAAAAAAACAACCCTGTCTGTTTAAAATGTAAGAGCACTAAAGCAAGCTTTTCTCCTAACTCCATCCCCAATTACTCTGTTATTCTGGTTATATTGTTTACTACAATATAGCTCATTATATTGTTTAATACAAATGCACTGGCCAGTAGAAAAGAGCGTTCCTTGAGAGGTCTTGCAGCAGTAGAGGCTGCAAGTAGAGCAGCTGATCAACTGTAGCAGCCATGGGCAAATTAGAAACTAAGAGGAATGGGAGACTCCTGAATAAAAAGAGCAGCTTTGGAACAAGGAGAGACAGCAGCTTTATTCCAATGTGTTTAGCATATTCATCCTTGCTCTTGTTCACAGTCGTGATAGGATCTACTTGAAGAGGAGTTTTAAACTGTGGTGTAGCCTGCTAATTAAACACGCATACACAGATGCACTCTTGGATTGCCTAATCATAACTGATCTCCAAAGAGATTTGAAGCCTCTTTCATGAGCCAATTTCTGTTTGGCTTTCTTGCTGATCTGTAAGACTTTTTTGTTTTATTCATCTTAAATATGGAAGACTAGATCCACAGGGAAAACTTAGTGGTTGCATTGTCCTAAGTTGGAGCACCTGACTTTTACAGTATCTAGCAGAATTTTGGCATTCAGGTTCAGTATCCAAATTACTTGTTTAATACTAAAGCCAGATCACACTGAGCTGACTAAAGGAGCTGATGAGCTCAAAATGTACCATTTGTAGGGGAAGGGAGGGCATTTTCAGTGTGTTTTCAATCGGATCACCCCTGCAGTTGTGGGATCTTTAGGCTGGAGGAGAGCTAAAGCAGGACCAAGGCATGCTGGACCACCTCTGGTAGATCCATGTCCTTATATGCATCACAATGGGATTCACAAATATGGCTTCTTTAGTAGGACCCTGTATTAGCTTCCCAGACATGAACTCTGGAGTACCTTAAATCCCTGCCTTCTCTGAGTTTAGGCTCTTATTTTGGCAGAGTGAAATATATCTCTTTGCAACAGATTTGCAGTAGCCTTACAGGGGAGTAACTAGGGCATAAAGTAAAATGAGGAAATACTGAGGTTTTGAATAAAGAAAATAAAAAGTGTATTTTTCTGTTTTATTATTCTGCCTTTTAAATGTGCATTGCTAAATGAAAAAAAAATCATTATAAGCTATATTTTCCCATTTAAAAATAATGGATGAAATGCATGAAACAAAATAATGTGGTAAAGAAAAGCATAAATGAAAAATGTCTAATAATCACTCCAAATTCAGCTCTTCAGTTTCAAGATCTTTGACGGCATTGCATCTACCTACCCTCGGTCTTTATATGGAATCCTTCTTTTTTCTGTTGGATTATGTTAGAGAAATCATATGACCTAAATACAGATCTGCTCTAAGCAGATGTCTGTCAAATTATTTGCAGTGTGCTTGTATGTGGCTTTCTGTGCTTTGAGTCTTTGGAGTGATGATTGTCCATTAATTTGTGTTTTTCCTGCTGCTTTTGTCTTAAAAACAGAATTGTAATATTATATGCTTGCTCTCTCTCTCTTTCTCTTTCTGGGTTCTCTTTGTCCACCCAACCTCATGTACACTATACTCTGAAAAGATCACAAGATTTTAGCACACATATCATTAATTATAGTCTCTCTGGTTCCTATACAACTGAAGAGAGAGATGGATTATTTGAAAATTCTTTGTGTGTTGAAATAAATAAAAATTTTGAATGCCTATTTTTCAATGTGTGAGCTTACTAGGAATAAAAAAACCATGAGATTTGTGTGTGTACTGAAATGAACTACATCTAGTTATATCTACTTGCCTTAACTTGCAAATACAGATTTGTGGTATATGCATACATACCACAGAGAGTCAGATAAAATGTTGCAGCAAAGCTACGTGAACCTGTGGGATTGACTGCGAGCTCCAATAACCTCCTGACCTGGCCATCAAGACACCGTACAGATATGATATCTTTCCTATGATGAGTTCAGTGTGAACTTATTTCTTACTTTCAGTTGTCTCCTTACTGACATAGGTTTTCATGGTCAAGTAAAAATGGTCACCTTAATAAAATGCAAATGCCTTTTTCTCTTTCCTGGACCTTCTTCTCTTTCCTGGACAGCTTTGAATAACAGGACAAAAACCTTTGAGCTGAAACCTGACTTTAAATGGGAACAAGTGCAGAATGGATTTGTGAAATAATACGTTCATGGGACACTATGTTACGAGCTTTTGATAAAGAGGTTCAGTTGAGGTCAAAGAGGTCAATACCAACATTATGTTTGACAGGTTCAGATATAGCCAGCAGGTCCTCCTAATAGCTTGAATGAAATGCTTTTGAATGAGAGAGGGACCTTTACTGTCTGTATGAGGACTACAGACTGGGGCACGCTTCAACTAACTTTAAATCTCCCAAAGTTAGATGTCCAGGTGTGACCTACTCACTCAAGATTTGTTTATAGTCAGCAAAGAGTAATAGGCATTCTTAGACTGCAGTTTGTCTGACCTCTCTTAGATGTTCCTACCTTGGGAATATTAGGGTGAGGCGAGTCACTCAAGTTTCTAGTTCTCTCCATAGGGAACCTTGGATGACTATGTCAGGCAGTGATACCTACCTTTAAGATGCCAGAATAAGATCCTCCATAATGATCAGTCATAAATATACCATTGTCATTTCTGTTCCCTAATTTGCTTTCTCAAGAGTTTCGTGCGCGAAGATCTACGTCTGCCTCTGAGACACAGGGAGGATGTGGGAGCTGACTCTGTCTATGCAGCAATGTGAACGTTGATCTAATAATTGCTTATGAGTAATTGCTAAGGTGGAGAATAGATATTATCTGCCTGGGTGTTGCAGATGAACTAAGTGAAATTCATCATGTATTCATGCAGAATCTCTATCAGTTCTTCTGGAAGATGTTTTCTATCTGAAGAGTGGCAAAATGTCAACATAATTGTTTCTGAGTTCAGATAAAGTGAATGCACTCAAAGGATTTTATTGCAAATAAGCTTCTGAGGCATTAATGCAAAGAAGAGAAGAGAATGGTTATGGTGTCTTCAGTTTGTTTGTTTATCTCGCTTGGCCTGAATTTATGACAGCTGTCTGGAAACCTTCCACTGGGAAACGCACATTCAACAACATTTCAAATGTTCCACCAAAACATGTCAAATTCTTCTAATTTCCCAATTGGATCCAGGAAGGTTTCTCAGGAAAAATCTGTTTGATTAACAGCCGGCTTTCTGCTTCCTTGGCACTCCCCATGGCAAGCTCCTTCAGTGCTGGTAACCTGGGGAGGCCAAGGAATGCTGCCTCCAGTGAAGGCTTCCAGGTTGCCTGCTGTGCACCCAGGCCACTGGGAGCCCTGAGGACCTCTGCTTGCCTTGCAGCTCCTAGAGCCTCCAGACTACTGGCCACGTGGCAGAAATCCTGGCAGTAGGCCAGCTTAGATTTGAGGAAGGTTGGAAAGTTGTACTAGACAAAAAATGAAGCAAAATGTATTTTTCCTAAAAGAATGATACTTGGGAACTGCTTTTCAAGGAGAAATATCTGTGTGCTGCTCAGATGGCCTTCTGAAATGGATGAGAGTGGGCAACTATTTAGCAGTATGATTCAGGACAGGAAAAGGCTTTTTGAACAGAGACCTTCTGTTGGTTACAATGAGTCAAAAGCTGGGTCCTGGCACCTGTATTTTGCACTTTTGTGGGATAGCTCTTTACCAGTTTATGATTGTGGTCTGATTAGGGAAAAGTTGCATGCTTAATAGTTTAATCAGTTTGAACTGATGAGCAATTCATTGCAGATTTGGCTCATTTTGAATGAAACATTTTAGCAATTGGACGAGCTTCTCAGCTGACTCTTCAGATGGAGATAAAACTGGTAGAGATCGTTGCTTAGGACCTAAGTAAGGATCTGCTGCAGGCAGTAATGGCTTGCTCAGCCCTGCTATAGCTGGAAGAAGATGTATGTTTACAACGAGCAGAAAGTCTTTTATACCAGTACAATTGCATCACCACTGTAGAGGGTGGCATTGCAGTCATTTAGTCAAACGGGCATAGTTAAAGTGGTACAAATGAATGTGTTCACGGCCACTTAAAGTGATACTTTCCTGATACGAAGTTCAGGCAAGTTCTGGGAAGAATCAGCAGAAGTTTGAATAAAATAACACACCTGCAGAGTCAGTGCAGCAATCAGTAGTGAGAGTAGCTGAAAAATTTCAGGGAGATGCACCAGACAGAATGTGGGAGATTGGCTAAATAAAATGCTAAGTGAAAGATGACAGGTCTTTTCTGGAAAGGTCAGGAAGCTAAGAATAAACTAGGGTTTTTGTGAAGAGGAAAACAGAGCTAGGCAAATTGGTGTGAAGAAGAGAGGATGAAGAGCTAAGAAAGTACATGCTATTCCCCAGTTTCTTCAGAGACAGGATTTTGTGCTATACACATATTATAGCTCTACTTGAAATAGTTCCCTGGAGGCTGGGCTGAAAATGAAGATCTATGTTTCAAGGCAAAATGAATATGAAATATTATTGCTTTGTAAATGAAAGCAAACATATTAATTAGGTTGCAAACAATCTAAAAAAAAAGAAAATTAATTAAACATTCTCTTTTTTGTGACATATATGTAAAATAGCAGTACAGAATAATCCAATTACAAGCATTTTCAAATTATTGGGCCGAGCTGTTAGTGAAATAGGATGCATAATTTTCATACTATAAAGGAGTGTTGTCACTGTGGTCTTCATCCTTTTACTTTAATATCTCCTGTGTAACGATAAACAAAGATCCAAAGACGACACCAGCACTGCTGAAATGTACAATATGGGTGTCTAATATAATTATAATTAACAGTTTCCATTCATTTGCAGGATATACCCTGATGGCATTGCTCAAGAGAGGGGGAGCATTAGTGGTAATTATGCTTTGACTTTGTAATGTTGGATTGAAATGATGGTTTCTGACAAAACCAGAAATAAAAGACTGGTCGCTTTGAATAGTGTAACAACATTGCCATCTAACTGCTCCTACAGAGAATCACAAGTTATCAGCAGAGAAAAATACCTCAGATTCACAAATCTACAGAGTCCTTGTATTTTTTATGGTGACTGCATAGTCAGAAGTTACCTGATTTTGCTTTTTCAAGGAGTAATATTAAAACTTTGTACTTGTTCTGGATTTGATTGTAAGCAGTGAAATATAGTTTATCTTTGAATGACAGAGGGGAAGTTAAAACTGTAATGGAAATGTACTTGACTTTGGAAATTTGGCTTTGCCCAGGGACAAGATACAAGACAGCGTGTATGCTGGAGGGCAGTGAAAAGCCAAATGAAACAACAGACTGTATGATCACAGGAATTTCTACATCAAATCACACAATTGGACTACCAGTTTGCTTGCTACCTTGTACCTAGCAAATGCTCCAGAAGGATGTTGAAGAACACTTCAAATAGAAAATGGTAAATAACTAACTCACAGATGGTATCAATGTATAAGGTTCTGTCTTATCTTTATGCTATCTCATGTAGATTGAGATGCTCTCATTATTACTATTTTGTCATAGAATCATAGAATCATAGRATCATTAAGGTTGGAAAAGACCTCTAAGATCATCAAGTCCAACTGTCAACCCAACACCACCATGCCCACTAAACCATGTCCCTAAGCACCTCATCTACACGTCTTTTAAATACTTCCAGGGATGGGGACTCCACCACTTCACTGGGCAGCCTGGTCCAATGCTTAACCACTCTTTCACTAAAGAAATTTTTCCTAATGTCCAATCTAAACCTCCCCTGGCACAACTTGAGGCCATTTCCTCTCGTCCTATCGCTAGTTGCTTGGGAGAAGAGACCAACACCCACCTCGCTGCAACCTCCTTTCAGGGAGTTGTAGAGGGCGATAAGGTCTCCCCTGAGCCTCCTCTTCTCCAGGCTAAACAGTCCCAGTTCCCTCAGCTGCTCCTCATAAGACTTGCTCTCCAGACCCTTCACCAGCCTCGTTGCCCTCCTCTGGACACGCTCCAGCACCTCAGTGTCCTTCTTGTAGTGAGGGGCCCAAAACTGAACACAGTATTCGAGGTGCACATCCTGTTATGTGACATTCGATTGTCACATCCTGTTAACACTGCTGCTTCTGAAAGTGACTTTCACCAGCAAACAGGACACTCTTTCCATGCTCTAAACCTGATGTCCTTCAAGCCTATTGGAGGGTGGAATTTTTTTCCTATACCTGATATAAGGGGCTTCCAACAATTCTTATTCTGGTCTCTTTTTTTCTGTGAGTTCCCTTACTATTTCCAATTATTCAGCTTTTCTTTTCCAGACATTCTTATGGTGTCTTTAGTTATTTTCACCATCTGTTTTTAAATCTTTTTGCTTTCTGCCATTAATTTTTTTTAGAAAAAAAAATGTGTAGCATAATCAAAATATATAATTCCATCAGATTAAGTAAAATCAATGTAACCTTTACAACTATTTTGTTGACTTGTTTTCCAGTTAGCTGAAATGGAACTAAACATAAGACAATTTCAAGTGAATCCAAAAGCATGGGAGCTAAGACTGAAAGATCTATAGGAAAAGATCTAGATGTAATAGACCTGGAAGAAAAACAAAAGGAAATAAAAGTGAGGTGAGTTTTTCTTTTGGTCCAAAGAGCTTCTCCTCCTAAAAGTCAGTGGGGTTTAGGATCTTAAAACACTTTTGAAAAAAAAATAAATCTGCTGATCTTTGGCTATATCTCAACAGGAATGTTCAAAATGAAACGCATGTATGGACCAGAGCTTTCCATTTTTACTTTTCAGAGAGTTATGATGATGTTGAAAGCCAAGCTGCTGTTACAGGGCTCTCAGCTCTTTAAAAACCAAATGACACGAGAGGGAAAGTGCAGAACCTCTTTCTCTGCCTGCCATAGCTCTGCAATGCCTCACTCAAAGCCCTGATAGAAGATGGAGAAAAACAAGTACTTTAGGCTGAATTACTATTAAATTAGATATTTTACTTGGGTAGAAAAGGCAATTTAAAAATCATATACATTTTTTGCAGGAATGTTCACTATGGTCACTGTCCAGAAGGCTGAAAATACCACATGGATAATAAGCTATCTACAGGTTCTTTGTGAGACAAAGTACATCTTTCAGCAGAACAAATTTTTTCAAGGTTAGCTGCTCAGGACTTAATGAGATGAAATATGTAATTTAGAAGCATGAACATGGTTTCGTCTAGTTTCACCCATGACAAACAACATAGTATAATAGTCACCATGGAGATACCTTTTTCTGCTTTATGCTTACAGCATATTCTCAGCCTGCAGTAGCTGCTTCAGAAGAGTTGATGGAGCAGGCTAAGTTTATGATTGCCACCTGGTGGTTACTAAAGAAAATCAATTAGTTTTTGGAAGCTCCAGGATTATTAAGGAATAACAGTACTGAAGGTGCTTTAGTAAAAAAAGCATTTCTGGAGATTCAGGTGGTATCCTGTGGAAAAGCCAGCCGAAATTATACAGAGAAATGTATACAAAATTTTCATTCATTCTTTGTCTCACGTTTCATTTTTTTAAAGAATAGTTAGATGTTAAAAGAGAAACCAACACATTGAACACATGAGCTGAGATTCAGTCAATACATCACTCATGAGGGGCTCCCTGAACTACCTTCCATCAACATACACAGACAGTTTTTTCTTAAGGGCTAGAATTTGTTTGGAGTGAAGCTTATTTATAAGCGGTAGCACTGTTTATAAACAATGAAAACCAACAACAAAATCCCTGCAAAGTTCATTTCCTGCATTTGTTGTTTGCCCTATGTTGCGTTTGTCGTTTGCCCTACGTTTACAATTAGATTCTAGGGGAACTTCTGTTATAGAAATAACAATCAGAGCAAGCAAAGAACATATGTTGTCAAGATTTAAAATGCTGAATTACAAATCTCCCTTCTGGTTTATGATGAACACAGTATCATTGACTGTTCAGGTTTACTGTAATGAAAAACTAAAGGAAATTGCATTATTAAGTCACCAGCAAATGCCCAACTGTTTCAAATAACAGGCTAATGGTACTTTAATGAACAGAAAATTAAATTCATGACTCTGGGATCACTATGCMATTTGAAAAAAGCTAGAACTGGTTAGAATTTTTTTTCTCCCTGTGATTTAAAAAAAAAAAATATTTGAATAAAGAAAAGTTGTGAATGCAAAGTAAAATATTGGGATTTGGAAATCCTGTGCCTCGTGGTGGATGGAAAGTCTGACTCTGCCTTCCTCTTCCCTGGGCCAGGTGTCCTGAGCAAGCACATCCCTGGAGGATCGCCTTTTGGAAAGAGGATGTAATGAGTCCTGAAGTCCCTGGATGTGATGGATGATGTGAAATGTATTACAGCAAGATGCTGAGACTTGGAGAAGAAAATGTATATGAAGCAAGCAAATTTATCTGCCCTCTTGACTATTTCATTCTTGTTTCCAGGCTCTCCTTTTCTGTCCCCATTAATTTGGAACTGGAAATGCGTCACACACAAAAAGAGCAGGGGGACAGTGCCCACCAGCCTGAAAGTGAGGGCACTTGCATGAAGGATGTGGATCTCAGCCACAGGAAGAAAATGAACCACCATCACCCACATGCTGCATACATTTAAACCACTTTATTGAAAAAAGTATGAGCATGTGCAGTAATACAAGGAGGGCAAGAGGAAAGAAGATGAGAAAGAGAAAGGAATTAACTTTCCCCCCCCTAATATCATAAAGATTGTTAAATCTCCTCTCCCTCATTTCAATTCAATCCTTGGGCATTTAGAGAAAAAGCAGGGATACCTCACATAAGGAGAGGAATTACATTTGATATTCTTGCATATTTTCTTCCTGCAGTGTTGAATATGGTGTCCAAATCCTGGGGAGAAAATTATTTTAAGAATACGGAATTCTTATGGATATGGAGAATAGGGGAGGTTTATATTTCCTCTGACTAGCTTAAACAGTTTTCTGAGTATGTTTATATTCAGTGAAGAACTTTATTTTCCCACATATATTATAGAGCCTGTTTACCTGACTCAGAGCTGTGGATTTGCTGTAGAGCTGGTAGGAGATGTCAGCTAGGCACTGCAGCCTCAATTTGCATTAAATTTATTTGTTTATTTAATCCATTATGCTTATAATGGATGTATTCATGCATTTTATTCAGGGTAGAAATTTATTTATTCAGTTTTAAAATTTGACACTTCAGGGACATCTCTTATGGAGTGAAACGAGATCTGAATTATTAATGAGACAGAACATCAACACCTAGATGGGAATTTTGATTACCAGAAAATCAGAGAAGAGGAGGTTGTTCAGCTCTAAGTCTTTGATTCCGTTGCACACAATACAGGACCTGGCAGAGAAATTCAGTTCCAAGTTTCTAAATTCTAAGATTTATTGAGAAAGAGACTGTTCAGACCCTACAGAACATTTGTTTCATGTCCATCTTTGGTTTAAACAAAATATTATGTAAGTTCAAAGGCAGGATAGATTGGTCTTACTGCTGAACTCTAGTGCTCTGGCTGAAGATGAAGAAACAATTCATAACTGCTTTCCTATGGGTAAATTTTGCCCAAATTCTGTGCTTCTGGAAGATATAGTATCAACATCCATGACACTTCATGTAATAATGACAAACAGAAAAAAACCACCCCAAACCCCATGAAATTAATGCAATCTGGAAAGCCTCCATAGAGCAGCTGTAGAACTACTTCTTGACTGTAGCAGGATTCCTCGTGCTCAGTATAACAGGTCCTTGAATAACCAAAAATTGCCTACACCTACGAGTAGAAATTCAAAATATTAATGAAGCCAAGAACCACATACTGGGATTATGAGGCCAAAAAGTTCCAGAACAGTTTATTGCAGACAGGTCAGAGTAACTTTGATCCTAATGTGTTCTGTCAAAAGAGGTGGGAGTAAGCGTGAAACTGGATTTAGGACCTAGAAGATTTGAGCTGTATGGATGCCTCAGTACCAAACCAGCCACGGTGCCAGTTTCTTTCCATTTCCTTAAAACATGAGATAAACTTCCAGGTTTTTTAAGTCACATGAGTCTAAACTGACTGCGACATGGCTTCCATGTATGATTTGATATTTCAAAACACTCAGAGTTTGGATGCAGTTCTTAATACACATTCTGTTGTTTTGCAAGACTGATTTTTACAGCTCTGTGTGGAAGACTTAAATTTTTATAATGTTGTCACAATCATAAGACATCTTGAAGAAAATATATAGTTATATATTATTTTGATAAAATAGAAATACACAGTGCTCCACTAACTGATATAAAAAGAAGACATATTTGATTTGAAGCTGACACTGATTTTTCCCTGTGTGAATATAATGGTATGTATAATAAAGTTAATATTGACAAGAAAGGTGTATTTCTTATATTGTATAATCTGAATAATTCAAAAGTAAGTTTATTATGACTTCTTGCTATTAGCTACACCCAGTTCTTACTGTAGCAGTACAATAGCTTTGCTGTATTCTTCAATCTATTTGATATAACAGATTTTCTTTTTTTTTCCCCCAAATATGAAATTCTTGCTAACTCAGAAAAAAAAGGCTAGTACACTCATTTGCTGCAGAGATGTATCATGAATTATATTTTTTTAAGCTAATAAGCAGCTTTTTTGATTTTTTTTTTTTTAATTGGGAACATAATCTCAGAGCGGTGTGTTATCAAGAACAAGAGGATTGGTCACCTTATGAAGACAAGTGATTTTCCATAGTAGTCTGGAAAATTAGTTTTAACAGTAGTAGAGGATGCCTTTAAAATGGTGAAGAAAAAAAAACAAACCCTGAAACAATAAACCCCTCAAAATTACAAATAATTTTCATAATGACAAAAAAATACTAAATTCTTGAATGAGCTTCTGGTTTGTTTGGGAAATTTTGTTTGTCACTTTTAATTTTGTTCTTACATTCTAGACTCTCACTTGCTAATGTGCCAGACACAGGCTTCCACTTGCCTTTTCATTGCTACACAAATTGTATTATTAAATTTCATAGAGGACTGTGTGCCTATGCCTAGTAGTCCTTCTCCTAGTGTGTGACAACATATCCTTGTACTACATTCAGCTGTACCTCCAGTTTTAGCTATTTCTGAAAACTGTATTTTCTTCTGAACTTAAGCTTTCTTGGAGTCCCTGACTGATTTACTGAGGGGGTGAAAGCCTCTACTCAAAAGCCCACAGACAATCCAGAGAAGATTTCTATAATAGGAGAAAATGTAAGGCATAAAATATTTGCCTAAGGATTTTTTCCAACCCTACCTACTACATAGGAAATCTGGATACAGATCATACAAAGCCTGTAAAAACCTTGTATTTTCTATGAATCCTCATAAGCAGGAAGAATTGAGTCTCCTCTTAGCAGGACATGAAAGGTGGTACATAGGAGTGCAGCTTTGCTCCTGGTAGCTTTCTAAAATCTTCCACGGAAGCCAAGGCTTCTCTGAAGTATCTGAGGAATAGCACAAGTAAAGTAAAATGCCTAATTATCCATATTATTCTGGTTTAATTGTCCCTGTGACAAAAATTACCTGATAGTCTTTATCAAATCACTGTTAGATTAAAATAATGTTGAGATGAAGGCATCTATGCATTTGACAAGAAGACATATACTCCCATTCCGGAAAGATAAAGATTTCTAAGAGTGCAAATCTCTCAAGCCCCTGAAACTCAAGGCAGGGACCAGGGGAATGAAGTCCCACCCATCGTAAGTGAAGATCAGATTCAAGACCACCTGAGGAACCTGAACGTGCATAGGTCCATGATGCATGCCAGGGTCCTGAGGGAATTGGCTGATGTAGTTGCCAAGCTACTCTCCATGATATTTGAAAAGTCATGGCAGTCAGGCGAAGTCCCCAGTGTCTGGAAAAAGGGAAATGCCACACCCATTTTTAAAAAGGGTAAAAAGGAGGACCCTGGGAACTACCAATCAGCCAGCCTCACCTCTGTGCCTGGTAGGATCGTGGAACAGATCCTCCTGGAAGTTATGTCAAAAGATATGGAAAAACATATGTCAAAACATATGGAAGACAGGGAGGTGATTAGACACAGCCAACATGGCTTCACCAAGGGCAAATCGTGCCTTACTAATCTAATGTCCTTCTGTGATGGAGTGACTGCATCAGTGGATGAGGGAAGAGCTATGGATGTCATCTACCTGGACTTCTGTAAGGCCTTTGGTACAGTCCCACATAACACTCTTACTGCTAAATTGGAGAGATATGGGTTTGATGGATGGACTGTTAAATGGATAAGGAATTGGCTGGACGGCAGCATCCAAAGTCTTACAGTCAATGACTCAATGTCCAAGTGGAAAGTGGTAACGAGCGGTGTCCCTCAGGGGTCTGTACTGAGACCAATCTATTTAAAATCTTCATCAATGACACAGTGGGATTGAGTGCACCCTCAGCAAATTTGTGGCTAACACCAAGCCGAGTGGTGCAGTATGCTTGAGGGAAGGCATGCCGTCCAGAGGGACCCTGACAGCCTTGAGGGGTGGGCCCATGTGAACCTCATTAACTTAAACAGGGCCAAGTGCAAGATCCTGCACCTGGATAGGGGCAATCCCCAGTATCAATACAGACTGGGGGATGAATTGAGAGCAGCCCTGCAGAGAAACACTTAGGGATATTGGTGGACGAAAAATTGGACATGAGCTGGCAATGTGCGCTTGCAGCCCAGAAAGCCAACCGTATCCTGGGCTGCATAAAAAGAAGCATGGCCAGCAGGTTGAGGGAGGTGATTCTCCCCCTGCTACTCCACTCTTGTGAGACGCCACATGGATTACTGCATCCAGCTCTGGGGTCCCCAGTGCAAGAAAGACATGGACCTGTTAGAGTGGATCCAGAGGAGGCCCATGAAAATGATCAGAGGGCTGGAACACCTCTCCTATGAAGAAAGGCTGAGAGAGTTGGGATGGTTCAGCCTGGAGAAGAGAAGGCTCCGAGGAGACCTTATTGCGGCCTTTCAATATATAAAGGGGGCTTATAAGCAAGATGGAGAGAGACAATTTACCAAGGCCTGTAGTGACAGGACAAGGGGCAACAGTTTTAAATTGAAAGAGGGTAGATTTAGATTGGACAGAAGGAAGAAATTTTTTACAATGAGGGTGGTGAGACACTGGAACAGGTTGCCCAGAGAAGTTGTGGATACCCCATCATTAGAAGTGTTCAAGGTCATGTTGGACATGACTTTGAGCAACCTGACCTAGTGAAAGATGTCCCTGCCCATGTACCCTGCCCATGGCAGGGTGGTTGGAGCTAGATGGTCTTTAAGGTCCCTTCAAAACCAAATAATTCTATGATTCCATGGTTCTATGAAATGCTCAGGGGATACTAAGCAGGAGGCCATAGTAAGCAAGAGGGCATGGAAGAGGACTGGATAAGCTAAGTGGGTAGAAGTGATGAACACATGCTTGAAAAAATCTTTGCTTGCCTGGTCTGGTAAATGCATTTACTTTTGAAGAACATAGTCCATCACTTTCAGTCTAGAGTATAGACTAGTGTACTCTCATGAAGCTTTATTAAGGAAAGTGGAACAACTCAACCTTAAACTAAAAAAGACGGAAATTATGTTATAAAGAAAAAAAGAAAGACAGGGTTCTTGAAATAAGATTACATATATATCAAAAGCTTAATGAGTTTTACTTTGGTTTACACATACTCTGTTTCCTTCTTCTCATCCCCACGTGAATAATGGTCAGCCAGAGAAAATATTTAATTCTGTGTTCCAAATGGCTTTCTTAAAATAGGAACCACACTTAACTGGCATTTACTTTATGCCTGATGATGTTGCATACATAAAGTGAAACCTTGATCTTGTTGCAGTCAGGGAGAATTTGACCACAGGTTTGAAACAAAGTTGAGGCCTCACATCTCCTCCTAGGAAGCCAGTGGCCTAATGACAAACTGGCATTGCTGGTCCACTGGTTTTAATCTACTGAGTCAGTGAAATTACTCATTCACAATGTCTGAAGCTATTCATGGCAGGGAAAATCTGGCTTCATACCATTCTGATATGCAAAAGGAGTTTGTAATAAATCTGTATGTTGAAATAGAAGAGTCATGTGGACTTCATTCATCCATTACATGCACCTACCTGTGTGAGCGGGTGGTTAGGTCAAAAAGGTGGGTGGCTGTGAAGGTGTGAGTAGAGATCTCAGATAGGTTACAGGGCTGTGAGGAAACTGTGAGACTTTTGGCTTATTTCCTCACCGTATTTACAGCTCAGATTTTTACAAATGAGTTTTTATTTTCACCTGTTTGTTGCCACAGTACCTTATGCTGTCTTCACCGTGTTTTGTCTCATCTTATCAGGAGGGTCAGCATTGATTTCCACAGACGTGTTGCCATCATTTACTGTCACCCAAAATAGTTCCTAAAACATTTGAAATCTGCCTTGTAAACTTCTCTGTACATACCTCTTTGAACTGTTGTTTGTTATCAATCCCTTTTGAGAATAACCAATCCTTGTGTGACCAGACAGACAAATATCTGATACCACTTATTAATTCAGATCCTTGTTGTAAACTATTGAATATCCTGTAGGTAATAAATGAACATCTTTGTAGATGTCACACCATTGAAGTTTGACATACACATGATCTAAAAATTAAATGCTTTTCTTTTGTGGGTTTTATTTTTCATTTCTTGTAATTTTATTCCCTTCATAAGAAATCTGAGATGAACAGCTGTAAAGTACTGATGCTATGTTATACAGTACAGTCTGGAAAACCAGTTGAATATGAAGAAATTACCTCAATCTTTATATTTTTGTCAGAGGCATTTTATGAAATAGGTAGCTGCAGTCCAGGTCAGAACACAAGTTCTTTTCTTTCTTTTATCTTTGTTTGTTTGTTTTTCTTTTGAGGAAAAAGGAAAGCTGTTTAAATTTGATCATTATTTAAAATCATTATCCCCCCCAACACCTTAGGTTTAATTTCATTCACAAATCCCTAGTACCCAAAAAGTCAGACTCACTGTTTGCATCTTTAAATTTATTCTTAGTAGAGCATTATTTTTAGTATTTTTTCACAATCTTCAACAGTTTCTCCTGTCATTTTGAAAACAAGTTTTTCTGTGAGTCATTGTAATAAATTATTTCATCAAAGTTCTCTGTAAAAAATTAAAGATAGTATTAGTTGCTTAACTAAAGTTGCTATAATAATACAATATTTAATATATTATTACAATTTACAGCTTTTTTTTTTTTYTTTTTTTTTTTTCTGACAGGACCACGTAGCCCTCTTTTCAATGCTAAGAATCATAGGACATTCCATATAGTTAAAAAACACTGATGCCAGTTTAGCCCATTTCAAATAAAATCCAGTCCTTAACTCTGAAGAAAGAAAAAACAAAAAAAGAAGGAAAAGAAAAAGGAAACAAGATTAAACACAGTTAATTAAATTTGCTTTTAACATGAGCTTTCTGTTCATACAATTTGGGAATAACAAAAGAGTAGAATAATTTTAATTGCAAATCTGTTAACATAAGCATGTAATTTGTAGCTGCATAGTTCAATATGAATCTTTAAAAGGCCAAAAATCTGTTTTTGAACAAAACAAAGGAAAATAAAGAAATGAAACCAAGCAGCTTCTGAAGAACTACAGAAATAAATTGCCATTAAGGGTTAATAATAAAAAATGCAATTATCAGAATTCTTTAATTTAATTTTCAGTTGTAGGAGTGAAAATATTGTCAATTTTTTTCAATATTTTTTCTTGTATTTATAATCCTGTGTAAGTTTTTGCATATTCAAACCCTGAATGAAGCTTGTTAGATTTCAGAAAAAGAAAGGTCTATCAAATCAAAGCTCAAAGCTTTGGCTCAACATGACTTTTGCATAGAGCTGCAGCTAATTATTTGACCAACCACTTGGACAAACCTTTGGAACATTTCAATGTTTCAGCTGTTCACATGCGTATTTATCTTATCCATGTGAGTTAATATGTGCTCAAAGGGACCTTGGGCTTTCCAAATCCTCCTCGAAGTCAGTGGAAGGACTTGCACTGAAACTGGCAGGTTTTGATCCATGGCATTAATCCTAGTTCCATCTAAATGAAAAGCATGAGTCCCATTGAATTCAGTGGACCTGTGGACTAGTAATGGATAGGAAACTGATGGGAGAACATCCCTCTGTGAATGAAAAAATAAATCTTTTTTTGTGTTTTTTGTTTTTCTTTTTGTTTTCCTGCACATGTAGCAAATATAAAGTAGGAGAGCTTTACATCTTATCAAATGCATTTAATTTTTCAGAGGGCTACTAAGGCAAAAATATGTCCTAGGTCAGACCGGTGACTCTGTCAGAGAAAGGGAAAGGTGGAGGGAGGGAAGGAATGGGAGAAAGAAAAGACAATTTTTTTTTTCTTCTGTCTTTGTTTTCACTGGTCTTCTCCAAAACCCACAAAAACTAGTGACTATTTTTCCCATTGTTCTGATATCTTTCCCAGGCCTGATACCTTCCAACAGATGTAGCTGCTCTGCTTTCTTTTCAGAGTTTTCCTAGAAAGCTGATTAGTAGCTGACGATAGTTAAGTACCACTACCACATAGGAACTTGGTCCTGTAAAGTGCTATGTGCTCTTCACCATCAAATGAAATAACTAGAACTGAGCACACTTGGTTGAAATCCTGTATTCCCTGTGCAAATTATAATAAATGCTGTCAAAATTAGGTAATGCTACCAGGTTATTGACTGCTTAATATACAATCTGTCAACATTCCTCAGAGGAGGAGAAGAGCATCTCTCTCCCACATGTGTGCAGTAACCAGACCTTGCATATTGCTACTAGGCCAATTAATAGTTCATTAATTTGTGTCCACTGGAGGAACACCAGAAAAGAAACAGATAAAAATACTTCTTTTTCTTTCTCGTTCAGTAAAGAGTAGCCTGCTGATTAGAGAGAGGACTGATGTGCATTCACAGGAAACTCAGTCACTGCATTCTAGCTGGTATAGTGTTATCACTTCATCCTCCAGCTGTATTTCGTGCGAAAAAGCTGGTGTAGGAGCCCAAGTCTAGTAAAAAACTTTAGAAATGTGAATCCCTGGTGGAGATAGGTACTTCCTGGGTGCTCAGAGAATGACTCTGAGAGGGCAGGGCTAAAATAAGACTATCCTGTTCAGTGTAGACCACTGGCACCTTCCTCAGTAGATTCTCTTTTTATATCACCAACTCCTATTGTGTAGTACACTTCATCCAGCTTAATTCAGAGGTTTATATTCACCACTTATAAGATACATGAAAGTTTGGTGCTGCAATGCTCAGTGTTGTCCTGACTAAAGATGCATTAAAATAAATCTTGCAGCAGTGTATAAAGACATTATTTCCCTCTGCTGCCTTCTTTATCCCTCTTACAGAAAGTACCCCTCTTCTTTCTTTAATTTCCCCCACTGCTCAAGACTTGATGCAAAGGTGTGTGTGCCTGTGTTACAGATGTGCCAGTTGGCAATCTACTCTTCAGCCAGACGCCCCTCATTTTGCACTGGTGGGGGACATCACGTCTTCTCTTCTGCTTACCCTACTCTGGGACAATAAATCCTGGCAAAATCATACAGGGGGGCAGCTGGGAGGGGTAATGTCTGAACTGCTGCAGAAAGATTTGACAGTGATTTGTTATCAAACCTCTTATCCCTTCTGCTGAAATAGTCCTCGGTGTGAGAATAGCAAAAGGATTTGAAGACATACACAGCTTGGTAAAATCTTCACCCTTACTCAGAGGGCTGGTTACAAAGCATGCCTATCATTTTAGTCCTATTTCAGTTGTTTGGGGAGTTCAGCGCACATATTGCATTTAAAGCACACTTAGTGGTTCCTCTGACCATTGTAATGGGGCCTGACTGAGACCGAAGGTATGAGCAGGGCAAGCACAGTCCCCTCTGAAGGGGAAACTGAGTCACTTTGTGTATGCCCAAGAGACGAACGTAGGATTAGGAGAGTGAGAGAGTCTAGAGATTGGACTGATGTGCTGAAGCGTAGTCAGCACTTTGAACGGAGGCCCACCTGTAGGACCCACGATTGAGACCTCCTGTGCTACTGACACCCTCTGGAGTCGCTGGGATGGGGTCTGTGCTGGGAACTTTCTGCAAAAGTAAAGAATTTGAATGAAAAGTTCAGAAGAATAATAACTAAGCTTGTAGGAGACAGGATGGTGGAATGAATAACCAAATATGCTCCTTCTCCCCAGTTTTTTTCACTTTTCTTATTACAAAATATATTTCTGCTGCTGAAATTCTACCTGGAAATTCACACTCCATAGTAAGGAATATAAATACAGTAATTTTGCCCTATTTGTTTTATAGCTCGTATCCTTTGGTGGTTTTACCCTACAGTTTGCTGTATTTGTAATAATTGTGTCTCTCTCTTTTAAAATAGAACTATTTCTATATAGATCTACACCTACATATGCATCTTTTTTTTTGCATCTCCGTTATATTTTGAAGAAGTATAGCTTGTTTCTCAGATGGATTTTCTAAGTTGGCCCAGCTCTATTTTTGTTTTTTTTTAGTTTCATCACTCACAGTAGTTCTCTCTCCCTTCTTCCCCCTCCAGGGACAGATCAAGCTTGTTAACATTTGAAAAAATGCTGGAAAATGCTGGAAAACTTAGAGGTGTTCAGTAAACGTGCTCAGAGTTGTTGCAGAACATGTTGGCAAATTAAATTTCCCAATTTAGATGGTATGTGCTCCAGTCCTATTTGCCATCCAAAAATCTAGTTTTAATGAGAACTATCATATCCAGAACTGAACATATTCTTTTCCCAAGCTTTTCTAAAATACTGCTGTTTCCTGACAGCTGCTGACAGATGACAGAGCCTCTTTTTACCTCAGAAAGGCTATTTAATTTCATCTCCACAATGACGAGGCTTCTGTTAGTTTGTCCTCCATGTTCCTAGTTAAATTTTGAAACCACTCCTTCACCAAACTAATATAATAGTAGACAATAAAACAGAACCATTCACCATTAATATGCCATTGCCAGTCTCTTGTTAAGACTCAGTTGGCTAGGGCTGAACCCAGTGATCCTCTGTTGATGCACTATGCCCACGAGCAATTCCTGAGTAAAGACTATGGGACAAATTGAGACCTATGTGCTACAGTGAATTTTTTGTGGGTGCGTGCCTGTACCTGCATCGAGGCCCACTGAAGTCAGCATGACTCTGAGCCCAGCTCGAAGCTTGCCCGTGCAGGGCTTGTCGCAGGGCTGTGGCACTGATGCGATCGATATACAGTGAAAGCTGCAGTAAGGACCAGGCACCTACCTTCACAGACCCCTTGCTTAGGTGACTGTTTACATATATCTTGAAATTTCCTAAGACAAATTTGTCTCCCTTTCCTTAAAGCTGCCACAAACGAATTTTGCTTGTGCTTTGGATAGTCGCTTAAGACAGGTTTCACTGTGTAAATTTGTGTGCGTGTACATTAGCTGTCTTCAGCTCTCACGATAAGCAGGTATCTTCTGTGCAGAGAGGCAACGCTTACAAAAAGGACATTCATTACCATAACAAATACAGGGAGAGCAGAAGACAATGTCCTTGTCCCTCACTTTTTAATAGAAGAGTATAAATATATAAGCTGAGAGCCACATCGCATACCAGATGAAACCTGCCATCTCTGCTGTTTGAAGTACAGCTCTCATTGTTTCTCCTTGAATCACTTAGAATAACATTATTTTTTACCCTCAAGAAGGAATTTCTTGAAAGTCTATGTTTGGTTTGTATCTATTGTTCCACAGATTCTTTGGCAGCTGATGGCTTGGTTTCATCATTTATAGAACTAAAACTTCCTTCTAACATTTTGTTGGTTTTTGTCTTTAAATTATGGCGTGCAGAAGGACAGCCTTCACCTGCCATATTTTCAAAAAAAAAGATATTGTCTCTTTAGTGAAAGAAAAGCGTCAATATAATGTATTACTGAATGCAAATGCAATAAGGAATAACATATACCTCTGGTTATGTTATATGACATTTGGCTTAGCGGTGTTAACACATTGCACAAAATCTGGATTTTCCCTATTGCAGAAAATAAGACGATAAAAGACATGGGAAATTTCTCTCTTCCATATGATCGTAAAATAAATATTATTCTATTTTTTCCTTTTTCTTCTCATCAGTCATTTGCAGAAATACTTTAATATTACTTGTTTGTTAAGCCAGCTCTTTATCATGTATGTATTAGGTATACAGTACAAGGAGAAATGGAACAAGATGGCAGTTATAGCAGTGGCAAGATGCAAATTTATTCTGGCAAAAAAGTAATATGTGCACAATATCAAGCATGCTTAAGTTTGTGCCAGGAAAACTATTACGAATGAGGAATGGATGGAATGGAATTTTGCATCATACATGATTACGTGTTGCTTAACTTCATAGAAGAGTCTTTGTCTACTCCTGATGTCCCAGGTGCCACCAAGAGAAGCTGCATACCACACTGCTGGAATGAAAATGGCAACAGATACCCCAGCAGTAGTCACCTCTGCAACATGACTCTTTGTTTCAAAAATTAATGAAATAGACCTCAAAAAGATGACAGAGAAAATTCACAGACCATTGAACTGCAGGCACTGACTCCAGGTGGGGAGAGGGGGAGGAATTTATTACATCTCGTACTTGTGTAATAATTGAAAGTCTGTAATTGTTTTCTGCTTCATTTTGCCCAAGTTTAATTTGGCTACTTTATGCATGTGATGATGTTGTCACTGTTTTTCCTCATGTCTCTCTCATATTGTATGACATGTGACTGAGTGTAGCCAAGCAGTGGAAGAGTCATATTTTTCACTGACACCACTTGAAAACATTTTTTATAGAAAAATAAGGGATGAAGGATGAAGAAGAGCAGGAGAGAAGAAAGAAAATGCCTTAAATATAGCTCTCTACATTAATTCACCATGAGGCAAAACAGAAATAATAACTCTTCTTCATATGCCAATTCAGTTGGGATGAACCAGACTTGCTACTGTATTGGTACAGTGTAAAAATAGATGACAGAGAGTAATGGTGTGAACAAAAAACTATGAGGAACATCACAGAAATGGATGTTGGATGGCCTTTGCACAGCAGAGGTAGATAAAGGTTATAACAAACTGTTTACTGACCACGTACACTTACTAGAATTAAGAGGTCAG
Source organism: Phoebastria nigripes (assembly GCA_035582835.1). Classification (NCBI taxonomy): domain Eukaryota; kingdom Metazoa; phylum Chordata; class Aves; order Procellariiformes; family Diomedeidae; genus Phoebastria; species Phoebastria nigripes. The sequence goes on from JAYKAV010003154.1 coordinate 231,109, forward strand.
TTGAACAAGAGCTCACCTAGTAAGAGCTTTCTCAGTAGCGTGACTCATCAGCTGTTGTACAGTACCAGAGCACTGCCCAGTTATTGCTCCATCACTTTTCAGTAACATCTCTGTCCTTTCAAAAGTCTACATTCTACCATTAGTTAAGGCTTTTTCATTTGCATTTCTACATTTTCCCCACTTTTTGCATCAATTCAGTATAATTAATACATATGCCTCTAACAGAAAATAAAATAACTAAAAAGCACCATGTTTTATTGAACAAAATATAGCATGTGCAAAGAAGGGAAGGGAGGAATTATAGAAACAAACCAGTGCTGAAGAATTTTGCATTAGCTGGTGCTTTTTGTTGTTGTCATATTTGCACAGATCATTTTAGGCTCCTCAGTCCGGGTTGTAGTAAAACACTATCAAAACACTCTTGCAAAATATTTGAGCTTTTGCAGCTTAACATGTGCACCTTGAACCGCTTAAGCAGTATGGTTATCCTTTTTTTGTTTTTCTCCAGAATTTAACAGACCATAAAGTGTATACAAAAACGCATTATGCACCAGTGATTAAATGTTCTTACAACATTAATATTTATCAAGGGGTATTTCATAGCTAGAAAGTAGGTAACTCTATTTTATTTCCTAAGAGAACATTTCCTATAGTTTTCCTTCATTTCCCAGCTACACAGCAAACATCTCTAAAGTGCACTTCCCAAGTGTAGTTAGAGAATAGGAAGGAATGTAAAGTTTTTAAAAACAGCCCTTATTAACTTTTCCTTCCATTGATTCTACTGTAAACTCTAAAAAGCCTTTTTAAAAAGCAAATTCCCATACACTCAGCAGGTGAAATGTTCCCACAAAAATAAAAGAAAACAAATTAAAAACCACCCCAAACAATGAAAAATCAGCAATCAGATTACAATCTTTTCTCTTGACTACTCATATCCTAGTATATCTTTACTGTTTTTATTGCACAATTATGAAAACGGTTGTCCTATATATTTAAAACAAAATAGTTTCTTTATCTGTGCTAACACATTCTTGTGCACCCTTAATAACTAGAGTAACTTTCAACAACACGTAGATATTAGAAAAACAACGGAATCAAAACCAAAGTGATACTTTGTATTATAGATGCTCAAAGGCTTCTAGTGTAATTTTGTTGAGACAAAAAGACTTGGATTTTGGAAGCTCTTTGCTCCCATTCCTTATGGAAAGCTGCTGGTTATGTGACAGCAGGAGAACTCAAAACGTAATTCACAATGAATGCCAATCCTTCACCTCCAATATGAAGGTTTCCCAACTACTCAACTTGCTGAGCATAACTGGTCTTACATAGTACATCTAAAAAAGGCTGCTCCTGTTCAACTGACCAGTGAGAAAGGACTGGACTTCTTCAAAACAGGTATTGGAGCAACAGTTTGTTATATATTTCTTTACATTTTTTAACTGTCCGATCCCACCTTGTAAGGAGAGCACTTGTATGTTCAGCTAAAAGGAACCCGCTTCATGCTCCTTTTGGGTTTGCTCAGTCAACTGGTTTGTGCAACAGTGGCAGAGGCACACTGGAATTGTGTACCCATTCATTGTGATTACACAGACAGAAGCAAATGTACGTTGTCTGCGACGGGAGATGGGAGGGGAAAGGAGATGAATGGTTCCCATGGGTAAGAGGACAGTTAGGTTTGTGTGGGTTTTTTTGT
>JAYKAV010003154.1:232884-369791 GCA_035582835.1 Phoebastria nigripes
TTTTTTTGTTTTTTGTTTTTGTTTTTGTTTTTTTTTGCTATGTCATGGAATCATAGCAGTCATTCCTCTAATAGAAACTGACAGGACATAAAAGACAGAACTATCAGATGAACACACACAATGACTAGAAATATATCGACAGAGAAAAGACTTAATTTAGCTTTGAGAAACCGTCCCAAAAATAAAATCCTGTATTAACAAGTGCAAAAAACAAACAAAAAAGAAACTCCAAACATTAAAACACAGTGTATAAAATGGTGTGAGAAATCTAAGTCACCATACAGCCTTTTACTCAATAAAAAGCTGTGTTCATGTGTCCTTGTTGTTTGGGTAGTGGCCCATTCTTTTCATTTTACCCAAAAGGTCATTCAAGAAGAGATCTGAGAGTAAAGCACTCAGTCCTTGTTATTTTTGACTGTAGTCATTTGGGCCTGTTGTGTTTCTATCATATAAGATGAATCCTTTCTTTTATTCCTCATTAGTTGAATTATCTTCCAAAGTTGTTATGCCTCCAAAGCCCAGTCCTGTTGAGTTCTGTGCTGCTGAGACTGTAAGTACTGTATGTAAGAGAATTAATACAAGAACACACAGTTTAAGTCTGCTGTTACACAGTCTTGATGCTGATGAAACTGTGAGCGATGTCCTGTGACACATTGTTGAGCCACTTGTTTTTATAGTCCCTTTGGATTGATGATCTGATAATAGTCCCCATCTGACATCACAGCATTCTGGTTCTGCATTGGTTGGATAGTTTTCATAGAGCCCTGTAGGGTAAACACAAGAAAAAATAAACATCAGGCACAAAAAGATTGGCAGAAGTTGGTAGGTCAAAGGAACAGTCAATAGTTTAGTCTAAGCTATCAAATCCACATCTTTGGGTTAGCTTGAGGGCCTCAAAATGCTTGCATTTTGTATAATTAGAGTTGTTGAAGGGATATGTGTCATCTAACAGGAAGCAGCATCAAAAGATCATTCAACGGAAGTATGACCCTGAGCATGGTTGTGTAAAGAAATGGCGTTAAAAAGTAATTAGTGGTGTTTGAATGATGAGGATATTTGAATTCTTCCTTTCTGGGAAATAACAACTAAAGATGAAGCAACAACTAATCAAACTGGACATTTCCACAAAATTTGAAAGGATCTTGAAATTCTTCTTCAGTCTCCGAGTGCATACCAGTAATATCACTGTCCATGAAAAGATAAGCATTAAATAACAAGTAATTGATGTACTGACAATTTTGACAATATTGATTGTCAAACCAATACAGATCCAACAGCTTCACAGGAACAGCTTCCAAACAGAGCCGTTCAGTCTACTTGTTTACCCTACCTCAGGTGAGTTCTTCCACCTGGGATGTTCTCTTTGGTATACCCCAGAGGTGAAACCAATCTTTCCGTGCCATGCAATAATTGGATCTCTTGATATTTCTGACTATACATCTAGGCTATTTCTGCCTTTAGAACTTTACTGAGTTACTCAGCCTGATCTGATTATGAATTTTTGAACAGTTGGAGGAATTTGTCTTTTCCRAACACACAACTGTCTTTTTGGAAATTGTCAATACTGTCTGCATTACTATATAGGAGACTAACATAACCAGAGTGTTCTGTTTACTTCTCACATACCTTCTTTTCTCATAAAAGAACCTAATTTAGCTAATTGTCTAATGCAAGAATGTCTAACATAATGGACAAACACATTTTCTCCATTTAAACTGATCTTGGAATAAATTTTGCAGTAAATAATTGCTCTATGGTAGTGCTAGGTTTTACTAGAAAAAAACCTATCTGTATTGAAATATTAGGATAAAGATTTTGAAAGCAGCTACATAATTGCTATAATTTATAAATTAACTTTGCTTCTTGGAACAAGAATTACATTTTGTCTAAAGTATCACAGCAATGATATTACTTTCAAAAAGCAATGCCTACAAGTTTAGGTGTAACATTCTTAGGTTCAGGCACCTGACTGCCTGTATTTTGTGAATAACCTGTAAAGAAAAGCAGCACACCTTAGAATAAGATAAAACTGAACTCTTTCGTTCCTGCTTCCATAATATTGATCTGCAACTAAACAAAAAGTGCATTAGGTATGCTGATCATGTTAAAATGCAGATTAAACCTAGACTGGCACTTTTTTACATAGACACAACAGTCTACTATGTTATACATGAGTCCAAGTAAAGATGCATCTATTTTTGGATTCAAACAAGTTTTTAAAGATACAGGAATGAGAACAGCTTGTTTGATTTTCTGTAAAGTCAGGGTTTACTCTGTGGGAAATCAGGCCTTTTTTGCACCTATGCAGTCAGACACTTAAGGCAGCATACCAATGCTTGAAAATTATTTATTCTCTCTCAGATCATCACTGAATGTACTTCATGTTTTTTAAGAAATTCTGTTGCATTTTGGAACTTGTGGACAGTTGCTTATTGCAAGTATAATAAAGCAATCTTATTGCTAACACCATCTTTTCTGAGACCCATCTTTTGGTGTTTGTGTGTGTAAGTATGTTTTTAAACATGGTAACATACAGGAAGTGCCTCCCAAAGAAGGTAATTATACGATCTGTTCTGTGACTGCAGTAGCTCAAACTATTAGTGGTAATTGAAGAGACACAGAGAATGGTTAGTGCTTTGATCCCACTGAGGCTTGTTTACTATTCAGACTGTATTTCCTGCCTTTCTTGTTATAGGAAAACCCAGACTTCCTTTGAAATCAAAGCCTATATATACAAGTTGGCAATCAAAAGGTATTTAAATAGTTCATATGCACTTACTGAATTATAAATAAATTGAAGGCAACTCCACATTCAAACTGCATTGAACTTGTTCCTTAATGCAAAATTACATTTCCTCTTTATTTCAATTCAGCAATTGAATTTAGGTTTCGAATTTGCAGTTACATATTTAATAATCAATTAACTACAGAACCACTATTCATTTGACAGTTGCAGAAGATTTAGATAAATTCAGTCAGAGCTCTTGCACTGAAGTAATAAAACTTCACAACTGTACTTCATCACATACTCGTTTGTAGCCATGAGTATCAGTTTTGGCACCTTGGATCTAATCAGTCAGTCTACTCAGTCAGAGGGTTACAAACCCTGGAAAGTTGGCTACATCAACCTTGGAAAAACATGGAGAAAAAACCCCTATTTTGTTCTTTTAGGAAAATATTTTATATGGACACAGAGTTCGGGATAAGGAATAGAAAGCATACCTTTACCCACCAAACCACCAAGGCTTCCCTCTTCCTCTTCTGTCTTTATAGTTCAGTTTATAGACAGCATTACTCTGTATTACTTGCATATTCAGTAATTATATTTCTGAGACTAACCTACCTACTGCTTGTTACTGGCTCAAAACCTACTTTGCTTTTCACTTTTCACTTAAAATTCTTAGCTCTGGATCTCCATTTCCCAACTTTTCCCAGCACTCACCTATATTTCACCAGCAGAAATCTTAGTCCGTATGGAGGTTCTTGGACCTTGATCTTAATCAAGGATCTAGAATTTGCCAGGATACTTTTTGGTATCAAACCATTCTCCAGACAGATATGCTATCGCTCACGAAGGTCATGTAAAAGCTATCTCTTTGCTTTGTAACCGGATACTTTTTTCACACGCAGATAACATTTTGATGATCAGCACAGCAGTTATATCTGTAGGGAGTGTGTGTTACTAATGCTGATGCAAGAATTAAGGTTACTCATTTGACTGAGATTATGTTAATGGAGATATGATTGTAGATAAATCCCATGTATCCTGCTCAGCTGAATCATACTGAAAGAAAAAGGAGTGACAGCATGAGCATCGTATTCACTTTGTGCAGAAACAGCTTTGGGGGAAAACAGCAAACCACAAATATGGTCTTAAACAAGAATTAAAATCACAAAGACTACCTACGGATGTATGGTCTGCTGATCAGCTATATCACCAGCTAACGCAGAAAATACTGTGGTTTCTGCCTGAGCACTTGCATTTCTTTTGCACAGGAACCAGCATGCAAAAGAGGTGGTTGCATTTCCACATCTCACCCCAACACTGTCAGGATGTGTCATGCTTTTAGCTGGATCTGTATCTGTAGCAGTTGGTCTGGCTTGGCCCACTTCTTGGTTTCTTTGCTACAGAAAGAGCTATGGAGCCATAGTATTTCGCATCTTCCAGTCATCCTCAAAGGAAACTGGTCTGGTTGATATATTTGTTGTCATTGGATAAGTATTTTGGAAAGCCACAGAATTAAAACAGATCTTTTGGTATGTTATGTTTTTTCCTCATTTTCTTTCTGTATAACTCTAAACTGTGGTCCTTTTTAACATAGATTTCTGATTATTTTGAGAAGCATACCAAGCTTCTTGTGCTTGAAGAAAAGACCATGAACTAGAAGAAGAAACCAGATAAGTGGATGTAGTATACCAGAAGTTTCGAATGCTCCATTTTCTTGTGAAGCACAAAGTAAATAATGTCTGCCAAGAGTGATCCATCCAGCAGTGACATCATTGTACCAGTGAATGCCAACAATCTGCATGACATTTCTCTTTCTGAGGAATTATTTCTGAGATTTCAATATTAACATTTTCCAACTACAGAAGGCAACAGAACACATTAGATATTATATGACTAGATTTCACTGCTTGCTTACATCTGATCTGGAAGCCAGCTCTCTTTGATCTTATCCACATGGTCCTCTCAATTTCTGAATTGCTGTGTCTGTGACACATTATGATGCTTCTGTTTAGACATGTATTTTATACCCTTCATATTATAAAAAGTAATAAAATGAAAAGTAGAAGAAGGCTTAAAGATAAATAAATTATTCTTTAGCCAAACAGATTATTCTTAAACTGGTGAATAAGGCTGTTCAGCTCTTTTGAAAAGGCTAATTTCCATTTCAGACTCCATTCCAATTGTTGGATAAGATCTGGGTTGCTGTGTTTTAATTTTGTTGTATCACTATATGTTGGTGACTATTTCGGATAGTTGCCTCTGGAACATTTTCCTGTGTATGTGTCCACATTCAAGAAAAATTCATTGTGTTTCTTCACCATGCATGGATTTTTTTCCCTAAAATATATACAGGACCAACTTCCTCCTGCCGGTGTAAATCAGTGTTATCCCTGTAAAACTGACTGAGCTGCTGCAAGTCAGAAAAATAAGCAAATAGGTGACTCTCAAGGCTATACAATGAACCTTTTTAGCTCTGCTATGTTGAGATACAGAATAAGGGTGAGATAACTTGCTTCTAGCAAGCATTTGGCTTTCCACCTCCCCCCCCTCCCCCCAGTTTTGCTTCTATTATGTACAATTTTTGATCAAAAGGATTTACTACTTTGATATGATAGGAAAGGAAAGGATCATACATATCTAAGTGCTGTGTTGCCATAGAAAGTTCAGGGATATGAATAGGTTAATTGCCTGGGTTGTTTTTGTAGGAGAAGAACATTTGCAGCTAATAAACCTATTATAATATGGGACCTCATTCATGGGAAAGCCCCAATATTCAACATTGGACTCAAAAAGATGAGCTATTTAGTTGACAGATTCTGCTGCAAAACCATGTCAAATTTTCCTTGTAAGCAGTTCCATACCTAGTAAAGATTTAAACCATGCTTGTCAAACATAAATGTGATTTGTCCTGCTGTATGTGTTAGCTTAATATTTTGATATTTTAGGACCTACTAAGAGGTGTAGACGGGAGGCAAATGACACGTTATTATGAGTTACTTTTAGAGTAAGAATCTGGATCAAGTATATATATTTTTTTGAGTTTGCCAAGAACAACATAAAGTGGATTGTATTCAGAGATTTTCTCTTCTTGAATTGTTCTACAAAGAAAAGATAGATTGTGATGCATTCTATAGATCACATTTTCTGAAGGAAATTGCTTTTCAAATTGCACTGCAATCAGGGCATCTGTTTTGAAACAGACACTCTATAGATAAACCTGCTGATGAAACCCAGACACACATCTGCCCCTTGAGAAGAAGCGGCAGTTAAAAGAATTGTTCCCAATACCTTTGTTGAGCTTTGTTAGTCAACAAACCCTTTCTACAGATTGGTGAGAATTCTCTGTAATAATTCTCACTACGTCCTTAGAAACATTAGTGTGTGCTATAAAGCATGACTGACAGTTTCCTTTCCGGTGAATACTCTTCTTTACTCTAAAGGAGGAGGACTTTCCGAGGAAGTGCTACTTTGCATGGATCACATAAGCATATGTTAGTGATATTTGCCAAAAATTGATGTATGGGAGAATATTCACACCATGCGTTCCAAGCAACTGAGATGTTAATTGGAACACCTGAAATTAGGAGCCTAAATTAATAGCAACCAAATGGAAAGATATAAGTGATTCAAAGCACCTGAATCACCTGTCCTCTCACCTCTTCTCTACCCTTACTTTCTCCTCCTACATTGAAAAGTATCAGAAGTCTGTTCAGCACAGGAGAGTAGACAAATTTGTTTCTCCTCTTGGTGGCAGTTCTTCTTGTTCTGATGACACTGCGCTTAGGAAATACCAGAGCATGCCATGCTGGTTTTGGAAGAAGCTAATAAAACACAACTCTGCCTCATTGCTGCTCACTACATTCCCTTCCTTTCCTTCACAGAGGAACTCAAGTGCTCCATTAAATTCTATGACATCTACTGTACAAGCAAAGAGTGTGAGCATGTGGCTGGGATTTCCTGCCTGATATTTGCTGCTGGGTGATGGCCCTGGTATGCCACAAGGCAGGCACAAAAAGATCATAAGACTTGGTCAATACAAAGAAAGCCCTTAGCAACACAGGTAGCCCTAATTCTGCACTCTAAAGTGGTCCAGACTTGGCACATGGATAGCAGTTTTGGGACTGTTCTCCCAGCAGCCAGAATAGGCTATGTCTGTATTAACAAGTAGTTTTGGGCAAACAGAGAAGATTTGTATAATGAAACAGCTGGTGCTGAGTATCTCATGTCAACCCTGAATGCATTTGAGGGGTTTTTACCTCACTCTAGCTCTAGTCTGATTCTGTAGACCAGATGTGAATTAGTAGTTGGGACGTGCTAGGTATGGTCCTGTAGCACATCTCCTAGTTTAGTTTAATGCAAAGGAACCCGGTTTATATCCTCCAAGAACTCTCCCCAGTGCAAGCCAAATGGCAAGGAGTATGAACAGGAGATTTGCTTCAAAATTACACTCCTGAACTAGATTAGATTGCTAATGCAGATGCAACTGCAGCGTTGGTGTTGATGGCATATCCTGGCTGCTTGGGGAAGGGCCATGTGTACGGAGGAGAGGTAATCTCTTCTCCCCTCTCTTTGGGCAACTCTGCTGCTCATTTGGTGGAAACAGCTCTCATGTTTTCAGGGTTGAGCAAACTGAAGGCCTAAATGGATAGTTTTTGCTGTGAAGAAAACATTTATGGCCTCTGCATCCTCTCTCTGTGTCTGTTGGAAGATGGCAGCAAGCCAAACAGAAGCAGTTCACGGGCTGGACCAGTCCACAGGCCAGCTTTACTTGGGAAGGCATGGGAAAAGCAGGAGTTGTGAAGTATTACCAGTCTCTTCCCAGTGCTCTGTACATAGAGTCATACATCTTTCAGCTCTCTCTTCACACTCAAAGAGCATGTGTGAAAGAAATCTTGCACATCTTCCATTCACACCGGGGGAAAAAAAAGGAAAAGATGACTACATCTATGAAAGGAAACAGTCCCACTGGTATGCACACTGTTTTCATAGGAGTCACAATTAAAAATCTTGACCTAGGACTTTGCGTGGGACTCATTCATTGTAATCTGCCGTGTGTGTATGTATGCCTAAACACTGTTATTATCTCCCTTAAATAAGATTCTGTTTTGCACGGGCAATTCTAGACATCTGAGCTGCAGAAAGAAACATTAGATGAAACCACTGGGAACTTTAATCATGTGGATATAAACTCAAAAGGTCTAAACTGAAAGCAACCACTCAATTTTAATGAATATGAAAAATGGTATGTTCCAGAACAGCGCCTGATGGAAAGACCGACTTCTTTCCTTCTATTTCCTAGAAGAAAGAGGGGAGAGGGGAACACAAACTTCTTTCTAGCTAACCGCACGTTTCCATAATCAGAACGACACTGTGATTCTGATTGTTTTGATTAATCTCCCAAGTACTTTCTTTTGCACTGCAGTTGTCCTGCATCCTCGCATGCATTTCTACAAAACACAAGTTCCGGTGATACACAACTAGTGTAGCGTGCCCTCTCCTCTTCCCACTATCTGCTTTCATTGTAGGTAATCATGTAAGACATTCTCAGGCTAGAATACTTCTTATTCCTTATACCAGTTCTTTAGGAATTTCCAAGAAGTCATTATTAATCCATATTATAAACTACAACTGTTTTGTTTTTTTTTTTAATTTGATGGTGTCAAAGGACTGGAAGAGGGCAAGTACACCACGACCGTGCTCCAGCCTGCCCCCTCTAATGACTCTACATATAGCCATATTTACTTTTTTAAAGCATTTTAAAAAATACCTATTTAGGAATTCTAAAAGAACAATGACTGCAATATTTCTTGGGGAAAAAATAGCCAGTCCTATGCTGTTTTCTCATCACATGGACCTCCCAAGGAAGGATAAACTCTTTGTAATTATTCCTTTTTACAGCCTCCAGTACTTTTTTTTTTTTTTACAGCCTCCAACCTCGAGAAAATCCTGCCGAAAGAAGAAAAGAAGCATGCAGGTCCCCTGTCCGCCAGTGCCGCCGTGCCCCAACCTCCAGCAGGTGCCTCCGCGCCCCTGCTCACCGGGGCGGCAGGGCGGCAGTGGCGTGTGGAGGCAGCCGCTCTGTACCGCCGCAGCAGCTCCCAGCACTGCTGGTGACATGAAGGCACACCAGCCTCTTATCTAGCTGCAATTGGAAAACAGCATGTAATGTTTATATATGTACATCCAGCGCTCTGCACTGTGGTCAACATCAAATAAAACCAGCTATCACCGATAAGTCTTTTCCTGTTACTTGCCTTCCACGGTGTATTGAAATTTTTTATAGAAATCAATCCTCTGTCTTTCCATTAACCTAAATCTCTACAGGACCTTAGAGGAAATAGTCTGTTACCATGGAAAGGAGGAAGGGAAGCCCTTATTATAAAACTATTACTTCTAAAACACTATTAAAGAAAATCAGAATCCACAAATTCTTGATGTTTCTCAGAGATAAATCATGCTATAAGCAGAGGGGCTCCTTTTTTTCTCCAGACAATATTTTATAATTAACAGTGTTCCTTAGCTAACCAGCTAGGCTTTCATTAGTTTCATGGGGGAAAAAATATCATAATGACATAACCCAATTCAGTACCTGCTGGATTTCTCTGAAAATGTAAGCCAAAATTTCAAAAAAGGACCCGTAGCATTTCTCTCCATAGGATACCGTCGAAGTCAGGAGCAGCAGAGATATTCAAGACTAATTTAAATGAGTGACAGGCTGTGGCAAAATGCTGTTCATGAGGAATCCTTGAACATAAAGTTTGCTCCTGCTGTGTTTCCTGTAGCAGAGCTCAATGGTGACCAACTTCGCAGTGAACTTTGGTTGGATGGAGACGCCAGACAACCAGCTAAAACACCTGAATATCAAATAGAAATACCTTTGACCTGAGTCTTTTGTTTTTTGCCAATGAATTTCACCCAGCCCAGGAAGAGAAGGATCAGTAACTAGAAATCCCAGAACATGTCTGCCAGACAGGAGCTCACAGAAAGTGCAGCAGAAGAGGTCCCTCAAGACGTGGGTGACCTGCTTTCAGTTGCTTTTCTGCAAAAGGCGTTCAAGTTAACTGTCAAGCCACAAGCTGAGGTAGAGTATTTTGTCTGCTGTTGAACTCACCGTACTTTGCATGAAATACTTCTGTTTTCACTAAGCTGCAGAGAAGTGTAATTCTTTAGTCCCACAGCAGATATTAGTCTAACTTCTAGTTGTTTAGTGGCTCTTACAGTGAGCTGCTGATTGATAAGAGGGTGACAATGGACCTGTATTCCAGACAAAGTTTGAATTGCAGCCTTGTACCTCTCCTCAGCATCTTCTCTTGCACACAACTGCCTAGTGTCAGCATGCTGACTCCTATGGGTCTGTGAATACAAGCTCTGCTCTGCTGATGTTGAAGGTCTTGACTCGAGAGGACAAAAAGTTCAACCAAATATTAGTTAGTGGACTGCTGAGATGAGATTCAGGTCACCCTGATTTTAAGTGTCTGCAATAAGACCTTGGTGACTAACAGCAGCTACAGCAAATAGAGTGCAGCCAGCACTGTTAGCAGGGCATAGAGAGCTAGTCAGCTCATCAGGTGCAGATGCCTACTTAGGCTGAATTAAATAGCTCTCAGCTCTACTGACTACACCAGATCTTCAGTGACTCTAGTGAGACCTTAGTTACAAAGTTTATGTGTAGATACCCACACTACTAATATCTGCAATAAAATGAGTTTAATCCTCCCCTAAATCTGCTTTTCATCCCAAACTCAGAGATATTGACTGTCAGTAATCTTTGCAAAGTCATGTGTTTTAGGAATGAATTTGGACTTGCAGATATATTAGGAAAATGAAGAGGTGGATATGTATTTCCTAAGAGATCTTCTGAAATAATTACTAAGATGGTTTTGTTTATTGTTTGTTTGTCCTTTGCCATTGTGTATGTAAGTGTGCACACACGTGTATACACATGCACACACACACATATATATTGTATACATGCTGTAAATAAAAATGTCCTAAGTCTCTTGCTTCAGCTTTTACTGTCCTATCTTAAACTGGAAAATAATGCTCATTTGCTTACTGTGTATGCACAGTGGAAGGCTATTAATATTTATGAAATGCATTGAAGTGAAGTGCTAAGCACCATTACCTTATTGATGACTACCAAATTGTAACTCAGTTTACATTTCATTATACTGTCTTTTGCATATGGACGGATATTGCTTGATTGTGTGCAATAGGCTTAATCTTCAAGAAGAAATACAGTAAATATCTTGCTACCAGAACCCCCCTAAATCCAAACACAGGGTATAAGGTGAAGTGAGTTGCCACAAACATTATGCCCACCTCTGAGATGGTATAGAGCATTTATGGGGTTTTATATTTTACCCTGGTTTCAAGTAGCTTACCTTGGGTAACTCATTTATTATCAAGCTTTCCAGTGCGGCCCTAATTTAAGGTGGAGGCTGTCTAATTTCAGATATTTGGACCAGGCTGTCAAACAATCTAAGTGTTGAAATGCCTTTTTGCTGATTTAGTAGGAATAAGTTGCCTAAATATCTTCAAGATTCTCAGATGATACTCTAGGCACCAGAAATCTGCAGATAACATTGATATAAGCTGAAATTTTGTGTGGATGACTCCCAGCCAGGTGTGAAAAACGTAATCTGAGGTACCTGAGATGTACTAAAGATATTTCTTGCCTACCATGTCCTCTCTGGTTGGATCATTCTGGGATAGTGTTTGAAGCAGAATGGAATGTAAAAGGAACCAAACCATTTTACCAATGAATGTGTAGACCTATATTAGCAATACCTTTTAAAATTAAAATACTCACAGAATGTAACAAGACTCAAGAAGGGACCAAAAGATCAGTTCTTCACAGGTGAACAACTGATTCTTAAAATTCTTCACTAGTAAAAGACCTTTCCTTAGACATTTACCTTCCAAGAGCTGCTGCACAATTTTGAATGCTATGTCTCAGATTCTTCGTTTATCTGACATAAGAATGCAGGTGAACAAAAGTGAATGTAGTAAAAACTGGACTTGAATATTGGACATGAATATTGCATGACACAGAGCCTCTTTTCTCTGAGTACTGCATGACACGGAGCAACAAAAATCCTCAACCAAATTATTAAGAGTAAAAAATAACCAGAACAAATTTCTTCTAGTAATTTTGTTTTGTAAAGTTAATGACTGTGGCAAGCTGTAACATAAATGTGCATTACTAAATCTGGGCTCAAATCCTAGCACCTCCGAGAAATCTTTGTGATGAGGAATACCTTCAGGCTCTCATAGTTAGAGYTAATGGAAGAAACATTATCCACACGCTCCTTCACATTTAGACTTATGAAAACAAGTGAAATAAATTAGCTTTTCTATACTATACCTGTACAGATGAAACTTGATAGTCCTCCATAGATGACATCATCATTGTCTGGTAATATAAAGGGACACCTCGTCTGAACCTCCAAACAGTATTGCTTGCAAGGAATTCTGTTGCTGCAGTGAAACTGTGTGACTTCAAAATACTGGGAACAGAGCCAGGCTTTGTAGACAGTCTGGAAAAAGAGAAGAATCAGAAGTATAGATGGATGACAATAGCACTGTCATTATTAGAAGAACATACTGTACTACACACCTACATTAACGCTGCTTCTGAAAGCAAATTTTGAGAAAATATCACCTGGGTAAAACATACTCTTAACTTTTGACTATCTTCCCACTTCAGAAATGAAAACTCCAGCCAAAGTCACTTAAAAGCAACAGCTAGTCAGGACTAGGCTTATGCTATTGTTTTATCTTAGTTTGTAAACAGGTATGTCTCTTAGATGCACCTTTTTATTAGACACATGCACACATGCCACACCCCCCTGTCCCTGTACCTTATCATATACAAACTGAGATCCTAACCTCATTTGAAGCTGGTTTGGGAAAAATGTATGAAAGTAAGTGCAAGAAAGAGTTTAAAACCGGGCTCAGGCCAGCTCTGTTCCTTATATCATCTAGAGCTAAGCTATCAGGTCACAATAGATGGTGCTGCTTCCCTTCAAATAAAACCTTACTCAGTCCACRGCATTAAAACACACATTCGGGTTCCTGAACACCAACAGCTGTAGACTAGGGGATAAATCTGCAACAGTGAGGACCAATGTCTACATTTGGGAGCTAAAAGGAATGTGTTAAAGATGCTGTCATCTGATGCTGTGTAGCCATGGTGGCAGGACCTGTGATTATTACAATTATTATTATCATTATTTAAACAGAAAAGCAAAATAAACTTGTTGATTTTAGTTTCTTTTGCCTATTTTCTTCTGAGCAATGAACTTTGTCATAAGAATTAAACTAGCCTTTTGGACACAGAAAAGTTTCACATGTGATCATACAAAAATAGATTGGACACCAGGCTACGAAGGTAATGAAAAACCTGTATGACTGAGTACAGAGATGTTTGCTTGTTTCCCATTTTATTTTCCACTTATCTGTTTTGAAGTACTTTATTTACTGTCTAGATACTTGCTACCTAGGTTATTATATAGCGAAAATTTCCTTTTTTTATTCCTTCAGAATATCTGAAAATCTTAGTAACTAAGATTTAGTTTCAGCCTCCTTTATCACAGGCTGAAAAACAATATAGTCAGCTGATTATTTTCCTTCTTCCTATACCTGTTTTTAATAAGAAAGGAAACTTAGATTAAATTTTTAAGCACTGAAAATTCAAAAACTGACACCTGAAAAGAGCAATCTAGCTGAGGGTTTAGTTTGATTTCAGTATGTTTCATCTCATCAGTTACAATTTTTATTAGTGTCACTAGCAACTTAAATTGTATAATTAATTTCAATGTATTAGTCCCAGAATCATAAAACTTTTATCTTAGCTTGTTTGCAATGGTGACAGGTATGGGTAAGGTTGCTAGGTGATAAAGTGAAGCCTTTATCACTGATCTATGGTTTGTGATTATCTCTTTATAGTAGCTTTTGCCTACTGCATTCTGTAGAACACGATTTTTTTCATTACAAATTCAATTTTAATTGCTTACAAAGGTTTCTTATCCACAGTAAATGATTAATGAGAAGGAAGACTAGGAGATGTGTGTACTTTTTGTTCTTAACTAAACTTCTAAACAAGTGGTTTTCCCAGTGTTGACTATATCCCCTACCACATTTTTAATGCTTCAGTTCCTATATTGACACCTGCAACAATAAAAGAAATAAAGTAATTCTTTTTCTATTTTTAATTACTCAGTGAGCATAGTCTATTGGTTGGAGACAGGAACGCTGGCTCTGATAACAGATGAAGATTCACAGATGTTCCTTCCTGATCACTAACACTGTAGATCCGTTTAGTATGAACCCACATTTTCTCTTCATAGAATAGATCTAAGAGTAGTAAGTTAGTTTATGAATCATATTTGAAAATGTACACCAGTTTATAGGGAGTGTATTGAACAGCACACCATACATGGTAACAAGAAAACAAGCAAACCCATGTGTCTACTTAAGCAAGACAGGAAATAAATGTTTATTCAAGAGCAGAAGTAAATAATGCAATCATAGGATTCTGTGAACATTTTTATGTATCCAGTCTCAGTTTGTACACATCATCTTCCTGCTCTGATTCACAAGTCCTCAGCTTTGGCTCAAAATTACATTTGAACTCTTGTCCATATTTTTGCATGAGTATACCTGTTCCTGAGATCTGTTTCTCAGATAAGTGTCTCCCACTCTATATCCTTTTTATTGCAGCCCCTTTCAACCTTGTTTGCAGTTTATATCGAGATTTTTAATACACTGGTCCCATTTTGCTCTGTTTTGGCCAGTGAGGCTACATGGAAACTAAGATTTTCAGAGTTCTGTCTGGATATGAACTTAGGTCATATCCCACTTCAGGGTGAGATGCTGATACTTATCAGCCTTCCTACTCCCATGCTCTGGTTTCTTCAAAAGAAACTTCAGGTTTGTAGGACGAGATACCTCTGCAGAACACTATAAGATGTCCAAGAAGTAGCAGGTGAAACCCTCAGGGCRTCCTGAAAACTAGCCTAGAAGATAGGAGATGCTCGTCTTCAGCCCTTCCCAGAAAGATCCTCATTTTTCCAGGTCTTTTTCAGGCCTGAGAACTGGCATGAAAGAGTCTGAGTAGTTGAAGGAGTGAACATCGTGGAAAAGCACCAATTTAACACTTGAGTACTTATAGTGCAGCTGAGGTGGAATTTAAAGTCACATCTGGATAAGGAAAAAAAAAAGGTCAAAGCCAGATTTGAGCACTGGAGAAGGCTCCCCCATAGTGCCTAGCTGTTAACCCACTGCCTCCACAGCTTTGGCCTGTGCTAACTCATACATTTCCGTCATCTGGGAAAAGGCATATCCCAAGCACCACACACAGTAAGCAGTTTTGATATGGCCATGCTGTTCTTTGGAGAAAAAGGAAAAAATGTAGATGTTTGCAGATGAACTGTGCTGGGCCAGCTGGTAGACCAGAGGCTAGTCCCTCTCCACTCTTAATAGTACAGATGTGATTTAAGTGCCTACTTTCCCAACAAAGACCCCAAATAACCTCTCTTACCCTTCTTGGACATCTTAGACTTTCTAGGCACCAAAGGTTTTACACAGAAATCTTCCTTTTGTGCCTAAGGATGTGCTACCCAAGAGGGAGTACAGAAGCGAAAGAACTGATCTCATATTTGTGCGTACCACTCACCTATCAGCAGCCTGACGGCTGACCCAAGTGAGTAAGTAGATCCAGAGCAGTCCAAAGTCTTTTCTTTGTTTCAGTGATAATGAAAAGTGACTTCTTTAGCTTAATATTAGAAGCCTGTGATTTGGAACTGAAATGTATTGAAATTTCTTGAAATTTTCCTAATAGCAAAACAGATATTATGGCCTTTGATCAGCCAKTATTCCTTCTTACATCCTGGAAAATATGGGTTTTGGTTGGTTGGGAATTCTGCTCTATCTTCTAGCAAATCCCAAATGCTGATTTCCAGAGTTTTAAAACATGCAATGTATTACGAGGCCTGAAGCTGTCAATGAAAATACGTATTGGCTTGCATTTTGAGTATGGTATGCACTTTACAAACTATGCTTTGATAAGAGGATATTTTTCCTTTTTAAAGGACATCAATGGCTAAAACCAAAGATTTATAATCACAATAAATGCACCTCTTAAAAATATTGCATCTAGAACATTTTAAAGTATTAGTTACATTCTATTAGTATTTTTCTATGTCATTTTCAGTGTGTCAACTGAAAATGAGTATTACTGAGGTGAATGGAGAAAATACGTTATGTTACATATGTTAAGCTTTTCATGTCTTGTAAATGGTGCAATTATTTTTTATCTTATTGAAATACAAAATATATTGTACATGACCATTTTGAGGGCAGTTTTCTTTTCCTTTCTTTCTGTTCTTCCTGTAATTAAACATTGCTTCTGCCTGGCTTTTTTTTTTCCCCCCTCTCATTTCACATCTGTTCTGAATTGCATGATATCACTTGCAGAGCTGAATTGACCCCTAGGTATCTGTGAAAAATAAAGGCAAGACTCCCACACTTTTTTTAAAAATAATTAAGAAAGGATATTTTTTATTAAAATATAAAATATTCCTGCCATTTTTTTCCACGTCAATACTTCATCCTTGCAACCTAGCAACCTAGCAAACAATACATCCTTCTCTCAAGCATTAACAGAATATTCTCTTTCTTTCTCACATAAACTATGGCGTAATGAGACAGATAAATAACTCTCATTTCTGGAATATTTCTCTACAGTGTAGCTTAACTGCATATATGGGAAGCCTTTAAAGTGGCTTCAGCAAATTATGGGTCACTGACAAAGGGAATAGAAGATCTTGTTTGAGGACATTGGTACAATACTATCTTTGTCTTCCTGTGTTGACATAATGTCTGCCAAAATAGAGCCTTTCTTCTTAAGCAGATGTTATTGCTCGAAATCAAAAGAAGTCAAAAAAGAAAGAAAAACAAACCACCCCAAAATCTAGAATGATARCACCTCTTGTAATCAACCTGTTAGCTACTGCCTATCATGCAAAAAAGGTCACATCTAAGCATCAATAGGTTTTGTGTGTGTGTGGTTATATGGGACAAAGGGCAATCTGCCTCATAAAGTCCAGGAAAATGTTCRCAACTGAGCAAAGTGCCTCACTACTAGGCTTCCAAGACCCATCCCTCTTATCCAAAATTTAAAGCTTAAAAAGCCTGTATTACAAATGATAGCTGATATGAGTTGTTCTGTACAGGAAAATTTATAAAAAGTAGGAGCCAATGAAAAATTCATAAATGCACATTTTTATGCACTGTTTTCCCTTAACTCCCATATGTTTTCTGTTTTCTATTTCAGGATGGTATGCATTCTCTCTGATTCTAAGTCATATTATGACACTGTATTCTGGCTGCTTCTTTCATTCTGCTCTCTGTACTTACATTGGGTTTTCTCCGAAGACAGAGAAAGGATGGAAGGTGGATGTGAAGAGCAGACCATGTGTTAAATAGCCAGAGGCAGGGAAAACCCTCCAGATTTTCCATTAAGTAAAGTTTTCTAGAGCAAAATTCTTGCTCCTTCAAAATATGCACTTTCTCAAGATTCAAGTCAATAAAACAAATGTCTTGGATTACATTTCAAGGAAAGCAAAGAGGGGCTGTGACAGTAATAGACAAAGCTTTCATTTTAATATTTCCTCAATTAAAGAAAACAAAACCAAAACTAACTCCCAACATGAACTGAACTAAACTGGGTTATAAGACTGGGAAAGATATATAGATTATAGAGAAAATACAAGAACACACAACTATCAACAGTTTTTGAAGAAACAAGGGGAAAACTAGTGATTTTCACACAAAATCAGAACTTCAGAAGACAAAAACATCATTTTTATTAATAGATATTTTGTGAATTTAAGTCAAGCCACCAAAAACACAAAACTAACACACAACATAGATTTTGGATTTCTTAAATTTATAATTTCTGCTACATATTATGATCTTGTATATATGTTGCATGCATCTAATGCAGAAAAATAATTAAAATGGACTTATGTTTTCAGCTGGTTTGGGAGATGATGAAAACCTTTGAAAAATCATAGTTGCTAATAGAAATCTGGCAGACTGATCTCAAAGAATGGAAGAAAACCATGTTTTTCTGTTGGTTTTGTTTTTACTCTTTTTTATCAAGGGAAAGAACTCAGATAAATTGGATTATTGATGCATCATGGCAACCACATACATACAGTAAATAACTGTATGTATCTAAATATCTCATTTTTTTACCATCAACAGAACTTTAGGCATATTTGAAAGAGATACAGTCCTGACTATTAGACAAGACACTATGTTGGAAAGGTGGTATCATGTAAGAATAAGGTCATCTTTCATGTACAGAAGCATAACTACAAAATTTCAGAAGGGTTTAGTGGTAATTTTGCTCACCTAAATAAATTAAACCTACACTACCTTGTTCCTGTAGAAAAACACTGAAAAATTACACTTTTGAAAAAGTACACCAATCAACGCTGGCTTTATATACCTGTATTCATATGCATRGGTGCCTACCTAGAACGATTATCATCAAAATCTTCTTGGCATTTGTAAATGATTAATAATATAATGATAAAAATATATTATTAATTAGGCAGATTAATTCATTATTTGGCATTCATTTTATTTCTACTGTACAAGTTTCAAGCCAATGTCTGAAAGCAGAAAAAATATTTTATGACTTCAGTGACCAAGCACCCATCACAAATAACCAGTTTCAGCAATTCAAGGAATGAACACTTCACAAACAAACCAGACACTAAACTGCATTTGCTTGTCAAATCATTACAGATAATAAATGGATTCAGAGTTAAGAGGAAGAAAACGAGGCTGTGTGTGGAGAATTTTGAGAAACTAAAAGAGCACAGCGTGTGCTTTTTCTCTCAGGACATGAGGAAAAACACTTATTTTTCTCTCTTTGTGGGGAATAGCAGTCCAGATATTGTCTCTTTTTAGGCTATTCTGTGTCTTGTATCACACGTGAGGTTAGACAGTGTCTCAGAGTTATTCTTTCTGGTCTTGAAAGGCCATCAGACAGAACTATTAGATAGTATGGCTTCATTATTTGCCTAGAGAGGGGCCAATAGCTGCTGCCTACAACACATGCAGTATCACCAGGTAGAACAGTGCATTGGTTGACCACAGCCCTGGTCATTACACCAGCTGACTTGCAACTGGCTGTGCAACTGCGCAAAACTAATTTTAATTATATGACCAATAGTTACTAAGACTGCAAAAATGATGGGAAGATAAAATCGTATTTATTATGCATATATGCCCACAGTCTCTCTCCCGCCCCCTCTCATTCTCACACACTCATACATGCACAATACATGTGATTCTAAACAACCCAATTTCTGTCAAAACAGATTGAGCACGTAGCCTGAATCATCTGAGTCACACTGCAGGAGATGTATCAGTAGAGCAGAATGGAAAAGCTCAATCAGTTTCATTCTCTACAGCTGCCAGTTCTTCATAGTTTTCAAGAGATGAATTCAGCTCTCTTCTGCCCCTTCCCCCATCGTTCCTGACTGCCGTTGGCATCGCAGTTCTTAATGAACAGTGTGAAATTTCCAGGAAGTACTTACTCTAGCTATTCTCCATGAAAATGACTGGGTTTTTTTGTCACTGAACAAAAATTTGATGTTACTGGCTGGGTTGTCAAAATAATAATACAAAAGGGAACCTAGAAATCATCAAATAGCTCTTACTGTGTAGATGTGGAGGATGGTGGGAGGGAAAGAAAGTAGGAAGAGAGAAGTCACAACAGAAACTCTCTCTCAAAATGGTAAATTTTCTGAATCAAAATAAATTTTAACTGCTTTGCACTGATGCTTTGCAACCATATTCATTACTCAGTATGAAAATGAAGTCTTCAAATAGAGAACAACTTAATAATTTCACCTACCAGTTGAAAAGGAAGAGGGCCCTCATGAACTTCAGAGGCTCTCTGTTCATTGASTTTTTCAACCACATCAGGAAATTGTACCTTATTGGGATAAAGGAATTAACAGTATTGCCTTGAGACAGTGTGATATGATTCCAGTTCAACTTCTTCCAAAACTTGTGAGTATTTTTATATACTGAGGAGTACCTCAGGCTGTGACTGACTAATCAATTGATTTTTCTGAGAATGTTCAAGGAATAACTTATTACATAAGCTCAGCTTTTTCAGCAGAACTTGATGCAGAAACATTGAAAAAAAAAAAAAAAAAATTCTGGTTTGCAGAATAGTGATGTGGCCTTCAAGTATTTCTTCTGTTCTACCCCAGTGGTCCCCAGCCCATGCTGACTCATTGACAACAACAGTGAATAAGCTGTGTACAGAGAGCAAAATCCTTCTCTTCCTGTCAGCTTCAGTTTTAGCGTATGATTTTCTGTAGCCAAAAGTAACATTAAAGATTCTAGTATGCGACATACTGCCCATATGCAATTGGTGATGTCTACTTTACATGTCTAATGTCTGCCTGATTCACAGAGTTACAAATGTATGAACTATTTAAAAGCATTATATGTGCATTTAAAGTTAGAGCATATGTTTAAATCCCATGCTTTGCTTTTTTTTGAGTCTGGGTGAATTGTTGCCTCTGTGTTATTCTGCGACATTGCGACAATCCATAATGTTGTCTTTTCTAGAATTTCCATCTCAACCTTTCCATGAAAATTTTTTAAAGTATCTATTTCAGCCTAACTTCCTTTACTTCATTTTAGTTTGTTTTACTATCCCATAACCTTAAAGGGTAGGGTCACCAGGTATAATAGGGAGTTAAAAATAGTAGTAATTCTCCTCATGAACTGAGATGTTGTCAATGACAGAGTTGGAGAAAAGCTACTGGTAAAGACTGGAAAACCTTCTAAGACTTCACTTGCCCCAATAAAGACATCCACTCATCCACTCAGAACTGTGCCTGAACATTGGCCAGGCAAAGATGAATATATCAAACAATATATATATAGGAAATAAGGGGACAAGATCTTAATGTAATTACGGGTTTCATGCCAGCAATAAGGGACCTCAGAAGAGCACGCCTATTTTTTTCTGTGATAAAGCTTTTGCTGTAAAATTCACTTTAAATCTTATGCATGCAGCACAGCAGAGAAGTAATAGCTACTGTCACCTACCAACTAATGCACTGTCTGTGCAGTGCAGTCTCTAAAAGGCATTTTATATTTGGATCACCAGGGTATTATGTGCTGGTTTGAGTGACAGTGCATCTTCTTTAAGAAACACTTGGGTCTACCTCAGTGTCTGCTTCGTGCATCAGGACCTGAGATATCATGTTGTACATGCAGAGATGTCTTTTAGATAGCTTACAAGTGTATTTTATATAGACTACACAACCAAAATATAGAWGGCTAACTGGTACAAGATCTGATTAAGTCTGACAAGGGCAGTGTTACAAATGTGAACTCCCCCAGGAACTTTGTCAGTTTTGAGCGGTAAGGACTGTCTGACTTCAGGAAAAGTGCATTTTGCATGCATGCTATGGAATAAAAATCGGCTCTTATGGAAAGCCTTCTGCCCATGAGAGCTGCGGGACTGTTGGTGGCGTTTCTCTTCTGCTGACCTTCATTCCCAGGCCCGTTCTGAGACCGTGGGCAGCCTCAACAAAGGGCTGGCTAAGCACACAAATAGTGCAGAAATAGTGAAAGGATAAGAGGGATCAATCTTCCGTAAGACATCTTTGCCAATGAGAGTCAGCGGTACTGTCAGGTGATTAAACATTCCTCATTATGAGCAGTAGAAAACATATAACAAAACAATGGCTTTCAAATATGTGGGTTGCTGAAAATAAGATATTTCACAGGAACAGGCTTTCAAGGAACATAAGTTAAAAAAAAAATTATAATTTTCATTTTATTTCAACACTATCAAAATCAAATATTTTTGACTGGGGAAATATTTCTCAATAAGGTTCAAATATTTCTTTCCAAAGAAACTGTTGTCATTCTGTTTACACAGCCAAATATTGATCATAAAACATTCATTTAAATACACATCACACTCTTTTATGTTTTATTACATTAATATTGACTCGAAGTTGTTCTGCTTTGTGAAGAAGTTGCTTTGTGCATGCGCATACACACACACATCTTTTTTTTTTTTTTTTTTTTTTTCTGGGGAATTCTAATTTTGGTTTTGATTCTTTTTTTTTTAATCTAATCCAGAATGAACACAAATTAACAGTCTGAGCTTCCTGTAGAACAGACATTAGATTTTCCAGTTATTCCATTCTATGTGCATTTTTTAAATTCCTTGTGTTAAAAGACTGCACCAGGAAATGAGAATGTCTGTTTCATATTATGGAAACTTATGCCTGAAATTCACAGTAATTTGGGAACAAACACACCTGTCTGGTGGTTATTTTAACCTTTTATTTTATTTATATTTTATTATAATGAATACTTTCTGTATCTGCATGGTTGGAATATCATAAGATAAATATTTTAATATTTATCCAGAAGATCTTGATGCCAGTGAATGCAAACTGTTGTATTAAGAGACAAAAACTTTTAGTGTTTCCTAAATGACAGTAAATTAAATAGGTAAACTTGTTTCTTTCCCTGTTTTACCTATTATATGAGTAACTTCATTTGAAAGACACGCATGCTGTTTTATTTGAAGCTAGAGGAAAGGTAAACCAAGGTTGAAATTTATTTGCCAGAACATTGTTGATCTTAGCTTCAGTTCATATACTACATAACAAGAGTTCTTTTAACCAAATACAAATGAGAGGAACAACAAGCTGCTCTGCTCGCATCTTTGTTGTTTGTATTGGAAAAGACAACCAGAAAGATGCAAATATGCCAGGTCCTAATACAAATATGTTTCTTTGATTATGGAGAAATTACTGCAGAGGAGATGGCATCAATGTCTCACTGTCACTTTGGTAATTTTAAAGAGAAATTAGACACAGACGTAGAAGAGATCTAGAATGTTCCTATGTACCAAAATAAATTAAGCTTCTGCAAGGACCAGATGTTGTGCAAAAACCAGATCCACCAGCCCTATCTTTCTGGTGATTAGCCAACCAATCAACTGGGGTCATCATAATGATTAACTTCACTATTGTTTTATAATACCCTAAAACCTGAACTCATTATCTGTATTAGAATTCAGTCTTAGCTCTTACTTAATATCACAAAGAAACTTTCTTTTGAAGATCATAAACATCCTTTTGGGTGAGCTTAAAGGAAATTGAAAATTAAATAACTCATTACAGAAATAAGTACTCTGGTAAAAAGTAAAAGGGGGGCACTAGCCTTTGATTTTGTGAGCTTAACAGTACTCCATGTAATAAGACACTGTATTAAAATGTTCAAATGATTAAAATAAAACAAATGAATAATCCTTAAAGTGTCTGATCAGCTTCCCTGGAAGATCTTAGGACCACTGACTTCAAGTCAGTTCACAATGGGCAGGGGCTTGTTTTAAAGTTTTACAGTCTGTTCTAAAAATACATCTGAATTCATGAACCAAGCAATCTGTCAAGGCTGGAAAGTCTTTGTGTTCAACGTGCAACAGTTGCTGCAGATTCCTGGCAGATGAGGGGACTTGTCATGGGCTGATAACATACACAGAGAAATAGTTTTGTGTGCCTTGAATTTCTCTTTCCATTTGGAATGATAGCCTCCTTCAGCATAAGACTTATTCAACTTGTTGAATTTTCATCTTGATCATGCAGACCAAAAAGTTCTCTGTCTAAATCCAAACAAGCACCTGAAAATTCAGTGAATAAGATGACAAAAGCTAAAGACAAGGAGCCAATGAATCCAGAATAAATAAGAAAATTAAGGCACCAGAGATAAAACAAATGCTTTAGAACCTGAAATTTATTCAAAAAGCAAAAAGACCCCAGGACTCATAACAACGGAAGGAGCCTGTCATAGTGCAGACTCCATTAATGATGTAATTTGTATCACCAATGCAAGTTTATTTTAATCATGGTAATTTCAAATTGATTAGAAGAACATTATTGTGTTGTAAACTCTCTAGAGACAAAGCAGATTGGCCTTACTCTTTTCTCTAGACATTTTTGAATGCAGAAACATGGCCAGATTGCCACTGCACTATTCTACATTGCTACACTCAATGTCCTCAAGTTGTGCTACCTCTCTTCCTTACATTTAACGTATAGATTGACATAAAGACCTCAGAGTTGTATGCTATTGTTATGACATTGAAGTGAGACATCCAGACATCCGAAGAGGGTGAGTGCCTGAGCTTAAAAGCAGCTCCCAAGGAAAGGAGACATGTCCCCCCTTCTCACAGTTTTTTTCTCACACAGCTCTGGTTTGAGGCCACATAGCTGCACCAAAAGCTGGCTTGAGCCCAGGTAGCCAAATCTTGCCTGGATGGGTATGTATATGGTGGCATGTGTATAGGGATATATATGACATTGCAGTCAGAGCCATGACAGCTTGTGATCATACATTCGATAAATCATATTTTCTGGGAGAGCACAATAAGCTCTCCAAAGAGTTCACCAATAAGCTCAACAACAAGCTCACCCAAGAGCAGGTGTCCCAAGTGAGGAGTTTCCCCAGTCTGGTGTGGCTCTGCAAGGGACTAGACATTTGCCACAGCAGAATGAAGCTTGTTACCACAGGAGATTACAGACAACGGGACAACTTGTGCATACCTTTTGCCGTTTCACCTGCCAATCTGGTGATCACCAGCATAGAGACTGCAACACAATCTTCTCATCTCTGATTTCTCAAGCATCAAGTGTCTATCTAAGGATCTGTGCAAACTGTCTGCCGTTTGGCCCACAGTGACAGCTCACATCTATAAGTTCAACATTCAGAGCTCTTACATCATATAATACAGCACTCATGAGACATCAAGCTTTTAACCACCTTAGGAAGCCTGTGTTTTCTGTTTTCTCTGTATAATCTCACTGTAATATAGTTTGAGAAATCCCTTGAAAGCTAGTGTCTATGTTGTTTACCAGCATACAAAAGACATGATGCCTCTGAAGTTTATACTTCATTAGCAGGCTCATAGTTCATTGGCTGTCTTTGAACATTTCTTTTTATATATTATCCCTCCCACTACTGGGTTTACCTTGGAGAGAATTTGAGGTGTATTTTTGATCCTTTCTACTACATTTACTCATGTATAAAGGTAAGTGAAACAAATTTAAGATATTTAAGACCCTATCCAATTATTCAAGCACTACAGTCATATACTGTGCCATGCAGACAGAGATGGCTGATTCAGTTGAACACAAAATTAAATCTTTGTCAGCTAAATTCTCCACCATTAAAAGCAATGTTGGAAGCAGAGGATATTGCCAGATATTCTTGCTGACGTTCAGAGATTAAAGTGGAATTTCTCAAGCACTATTAACACTAGAAATGTTTATTCAAATACCTAGATTTATCAGGTTTTACCACTTAAAATCTAATACGTCTTTTATATCCCCTGAACTTGTAATGGCTCTTTACCACTTTAAGCCACTTAATCTTGATTATTGGTCAATTAGAAGGAACAAACAGAAAGATGAGATATTGAATTGTGATTCCATTGAAGACAAGACAGATCTGTGACTTCTACCTAATTTTGTGTGCCAGATCAGTGGTTATGTCTCATACAGAGTGGAAGAGGGGCTCCGTCAGGCTCTCCCCAGGAGCGTATGAGGTAGGTATCACTTTGAGAAAGCTTCAGCCTCAGGGCATGAGATTTGAGACTTGGTAGCAGAAAATAAGCCTCAAGAGCTTTTGAATGATGGGATTAGTGCACAGTCATCAGCTACTGCTAGTGATGGTCTGCAGTCTTGAAGAGCTCATAGACTGCAGAGTCGTTCACTGATTGTTCAACAGTGAGACCACAAGCAAATCGTGGGTGTGGGATTCAAAGCTGTTAAGCAAGCAGGCAAATAAAAAAATTAACTTTCAGTATCTCTGAAACAAAGAATCTCACTAGACTTTCTGATAGAATTAATAAAAGCTACTATTTTGCTTATGTGGAGCATGTTTGCTTCACTCAGTTGTCAAGAAGATGTGAATAATACATTTCTCTTCACTTCCTATCTATTTCCATTCTTTTTTTTCCTCCTTTCTTATCCTGCATTTCTGAAATGCAAATGCTTGTTTACTTTTTCCAATCCTTTTCTGTGTTAGCAGTGGCCTAACATGTTCTCATGTCTGGATGCCTGGCAGTTCTTGGAAGGAAAAAATAGGTCTAATTCCTCCAAACCTTGTTGTGCTTTTGGAGTTTCCAAAGAAGATCCAGGAATGTCTCAGTGATTCCAGCCTGAAAGGGCCAGCTTTCAACATTACTATACACTTCTGCAGAAGAAATAGCTGATTTAAATAAAATATACAGTATATATGACACTTCTCATCTTCAAAGTGCATAATACCGGGATCAGTTCTGCATGCCTAGTCCAGGGAAAAAGCTTTTCTTTTATGCCGGACTCTTGGGGCTAGCTGAGGTGGAAATTATGAGACAGGTCACATTAGGTACCATTTTCAACTAACAAAAAAAAAAAAGCCTTATCTAATCATATATGTATGACACTACTCTGTGAGTGGCTGTACTAGCGGTTATCTCCATAAAGAGAAATATACCTTGTTTTTCCTCTGCCAGATTTCCATCATCTTTAATAGTATCAAATCTAAAATATATGTTTTTATCTGAAATATCAAAATGCTTTCACTGCTTGATGAGTATCTTTGTGGGAAACTGAATAAACCACTATATCTTAATGTGCAGTGCTTGCTATAAAATACTTTCTATTTGTTCCTGTTGGATTATATGATGCTGTCTCAATTTCAGGCATTTTGCTTAAATGTCTATATTCTTGTTATACATTAGACATTAATATCAATTTATTTACAACTAAAACATGCCTTGAGAGGCATCCTGCTAAGTGTGGTGCCATCTTAGGGAGAATCAAGGGATTTGGGGCTCAGTGTTTTTCATATTTCATTTGTGTTCCTTTGCTGGTAAGTATGCAATTATGATGTCCAAAAAGATACTGTGCCTTCCACAGTGATATTGTGGAAGAGTTACACACAAATGAAACAAGATGAGCTTGTAATGAATGTAACTAAATCACTACCACATTATTTTTATGGCATTACATATATTTAACTTTGCGATCACAATAGCATGTTTGTTCCCTCTTTCTTTTCATAAAAGATCTCTTTCTTTTCATAAAGGATCTCTTTCTTTTCATAAAGGACTGCCTGAGTTATGCAAAACTGGTGTTTCTACAGGCTGTTGTAAAGGGAACTTTTTCTCTCTGAACAAAAGTGTTATTTGCTCTCAGATTTTCAAATATTTACTTCATTGCAGTTTTTCTTAGATGATTTCATGTGCTACATGGGGTCAAGTCTGAATGCAACTATCTGCTGACATATCTAACAATTTGCATAGGTCAGTAACATCAGGGAAAATATTGAGATGCAGAGTTTTGCCCTTCAAATTTACTTTCATTTGTTGTTGCTACAGCTTGTTCAGCAAATAGAAGACAATGTTGGAAGACTACCAAAGAGCTTGTGACCAAAAATTGTACAGTCTGTCATTAAGAAAAGTTAATAGATTAGATGGGTTGAGAGTAGAAAATATTCTGCTTTATATTTCAGAATGATTCCCTGAGTCATCCAGCGACTTTCTGACAAGTAAGCCACAGACATATTTGGAAGCTAATAAGTTGGTTAAAATAATATTTCGAAGTGGAATAATAAAACAAAGTGCAAATGGTGTTATGAGAAAGGCTAACCAGCCTGATTTCTGCAAAGGTAAATTCTCTCTCTAATGCATTAGAATTCTTCCAAAGCATAAAAATGAAAATGTGATCCTGGTGACAATTTATTTAGCCCTTCAAAAATCCATTAACAAGGTCTCTAAAAAAGGTAGTAAACAAACTAAATTATTATTGCTTGAGAGCAGTATACAGTCACGTATACAAACTGGGTAAGGGGAAATGAAGTGAAAAAAACAATCAATTTTCATCAGTACAAAAGGTTAAAAGCAAGGTGTCTCAGGTTTTCATATATGTTATGTTTTGCTTAGTAATGTATTAATGCATTAGAAAGAGGGCTAAATAACAAGAAAGCAAGTGTACAGAAAGAAAAAAAGTTAACCAAGTCCAAAAAAATAAATTAAAGTTCAGCTGAACTGAAAACTTGCTGAATAGAGAGCAAAGTTCAGTGTTGAAGAGTTGAAAGAAATGAAACTTTGCGAAGAAAATTTTAACTACTTGTATACCATGAGGGGTTTTATGTTTAGTATGTAAACTAAACATAAAAAAGAAAAGTAAAATATCCCTGTGACCTCTCAGTAAAGGATACTCACATATTTATTTCTGTCCCTCTCAGCAAAGTTTCATTTCTTTAGCAAACTCGCAATGCACAAGTAGGCAGCCTGTGCACTAAGAAATAAAGAGTTTAGCATTCTAAATAGGTAACTGAAAAAGCCTCCAAAAAACCCACCTGTGATTTCCCACATCTTTAGCATGTAAACTTGTTTTTTTTAGTCCAGGAAAATAATCTGGGTCTTGCTATTCAGTGAGCTCTGTGCAGTTACAGCCAGAAAAGACAAGAAGGGGATGCACAAATGCTGGGAAATGAGGTAAAAACAGTCTCCTGCATAGCCAATGCCACATGCTCACCTGGAATACTCTACTCAGAAACAGATAATCCCACCTCAGAAGGGAGGCACAAAATTAGAGAAAAATGGACAGCATTTCTATCACTGGCACCTCTGAAGAAAGACTGAAAGATCGAGTTATGAAACTTCAGAAAGGAGATGATGGCAGGGAAAGATCTATAAAATGATGAGTGTTGTAGAGAAGAGGGACAATTTTCTGATCTCCTTGGTTTATGTCCCAGAACCAGGGGGCAAAGAAACAATAAAACTGAAAAGTCTCACTTTTGAAATAAGAGGGAAATATTTTTCCATATAATGCTTAGACTTGGCAGTCATACAATAACATTTTCTTGAGAACAAGAAACTAAGATTCAGAAAATGATCTTTCTAAGGTAAGGCCTTATGTTCCTTTGTATAGTTAATAGAGGAAAAAAGATTTTTTAAGACCTTCAGGGAGCAAAACTGTGCCCACCTTAGATACTTTGTATAGGTGTACTGGCTCTCTCTTTGAAGAACCTGTAGACATTTCTCACTTTTGCATGTATAAAGGCATTTATACTTTAGGAGAGCTACTGCACTAGATACTTAAAAGGCAGGTGTACACAAGGTGGCTCGGATACCTTATAGTGCTAACAGAAAGCGTACTAGTATAAATATAAACAAAGTCTTTAAGAAAATTTCTCATTTTCGGATTTAATGATTAGGAAATATCTGTGCTGTTGTTTATTCTGAACTTTCTGGCTTCTGCCTATGCAAGGTCTATTGCTGACAACTGTGGAAACAAGATTGTGGATGGGATGGCTTTTTGATAAAGTCCTGTAAGTGACAGTTGTCCTGTGGACAGTTGCCTTCTAGGGAATTACTCCTAATTTCAGTGGGCAACAACAGTGAATAAATTATGTGCCAGTTTCATTGATGTGTCCCCGAAGCACACGACAGGTTCAGAAGGCTTCATCAGCTTCTACTCCTTGTTGACCAAGCACTGGGCACTCACATTTGTCTCCAAAGCCAATGGGAACCCTACAAAAGCAGCCAATGGAAATGCATGGTCTGATTTGCCCACATCATTGTTTAATAAAATGATAAAAGGTAAAAAGATATGTGTTTACTATACTAAAAAGAGAACTTAAATGTTTAGTAAAAAAAAATCCTGAAGGATGAATTATAAAAGAAAACAGATTAGCTTTTTTATAATGCAAGTCCTTAGTTTAGGCCCAGGTTCTCTAATTAGCCTGGTTCTTACATGGTTATTTCCATGATGACTGCAAGTCAACATAAATACAGGTTGTTGTTAAAATAGTTGAACCTGCCCACATCTTTATACTAGATGCACATTCCTGCTACCACTTTTGTACTGGCAATAATGTTAGTGCAGCCATATGTTAAGGCAGACCAGGTCTTCTTTACTGACTTAATTCTCAGCTGACTCAGACCTGTGATCCAGCCCTGTGAATTGCAAGTGTGGGAGAGGAGACTAATTGGGAATGAGTAAAGAAGCCCTATGTCTTTTTGTGCAGTCCTGTTCATTTATAGACAAGGTGACTGTGGAGCCTAAACCTGCACCTTTAGATGGCTTGTGACCAGCTGGAGCACTAGGAGTACAGACCATGTTTCCTGTGTGACATTCTCCCAGCAATGACTGAAGAAGAAAAAAATGCAGAAAAACATAGAAAATGTAATCAAAATGGTTTAATAGCAACAAACTTTTTTTTTTTTTTTTTTTTTTTTTTTTTTTTCTTAGAGTTTTTTACATCTTTTTTGTTAAAATTAGGCCACAGGTTATTTTTGGTCTTTAAATTTCTTTTGGAACTTTAGATGCTTTAAAACTTTTGAACATATAGCTATTTTTAAGTTTTCACTGTCATTTTGTGATGATTTTTGTTCCTTAATCAAACCCTGTTATGTCTGGAAGCTCTGCTGTGACTCTTTGTCAAAATGCCTCTTTCCTAAATGCACTCAMCATAATAATTGTAGATCTATCTTTGCTAGCCTGTGACCTAGTTAATTATCCTTTTATGAAGCTGTATTTCTTCTCATATTGACAGGTTTTATTCTTTTTTTTAATGAAGATGCTGTCTTTATGAATATCAAAGACATCTTGGAAAGTCAGCACTGCAGCATAGTCTGTCAACCCATGCTGTATACAATGGTATTTTGTGGAATATAGAATGGGAAAAGAACACAGAACCAAATCCATTTTTTCTGTGATCAGCTGCGCTTCTTCATGCTGGGAATCTCACCCTTACTAATAACGATCTTTACAATGGCAAGCCTGCATGTCTTCTTAAAAAGTTCTCCTTTTTAGCAGAATGAGAAAATAGTACATTAAGCTCTTGTGCTCCTTTGCCTTTAAATTTAAGTTCTAAATTCCTTCAAGTTGGTTAATCTCAGAAACCAGCCTCAGACATCTCTTTTTTTGGGTGATTACAGTTCCATTGATTGACATACAGAATCCTTCATCTAGGCTATGAACTAGCTGTGTGACATGATAATTCCTAAAGATCCACTCTCATGAATGCTAACAAGCTGCTTGGAAACTCAGCAAATCTCCCCTGTCTACTTTTTTCCTTCTTAATGACTTACTTATACTAAATTAGTCCCAACCATGCTGCGTTATCTGAAATTTTTTTTTTTTTTTTTTTTTTTTCTTATTTTGCTTTAATTTCTTTTGCTTGTTCACTGGCATGAAATGCACTCATATTTAATTACTGTTTGTTCACATCTTTGTCTAGGGGCCACAATTCCTGGTCAGAATCAGGGCTTAGTCACGCTACTTAGGAATTAACTGCGACAGGCAAAATCCAACACTGAAGCAGACTACTGACAAGTCTAGGGCTGAAGTTTTAAAAATAAAATCTGTTTTCAGTCATCTAGTCTTCACGGGTGTTAAAACACCACAGAACTCATTGACTGCAATTGAATTGATGATTCCTGCTTCCTTAGATAGAATCATAGAATCATAGAATCATAGAATAGTTTGGGTTGGAAGGGACCTTTAAAGGTCATCTAGTCCAACCCCCCTGCCATGGGCAGGGACATCTTCAACCAGATCAGGTTGCTCAGAGCCCCGTCCAACCTGACCTTGAATGTTTCCAGGGATGGGGCATCTACCACCTCTCTGGGCAACCTGTGCCAGTGTTTCACCACCCTCATTACAAAAAATGTCTTCCTTATATCTAGTCTAAATCTACCCTCTTTTAGTTTAAAATCATTCCCCTTTGTCCTGCTGCAACAGATAGAAAGCTCTTTTTGGTATGATAATTTGAACTTTAGTTATGTAAGTCTCTACACAATTTTTTACTCTCTCATTTTGGATCTGTTTTGTGAAATATGATTAAATTATTTTTTCATTAATCTCTCTTGATATGCTTTGTGAAAGGTCGCTGTCTCAAACACCTATCAGCACCAAATATCCTAGGCTGTGGTTTAGCTGAGGGAAAGGGAAGTGTAGGTGGAATTCATGCTTTCAGTTTCTAAAAGGAAGTCTTACTCTTAACTCAAGCAAGGCTGTACTTGTATTGCACGAAGATTATATCTGTTCAAATGTTAATGAAGCATTACTAACTGGGCACTTCAGGTGCCAGGGTCGTCTTTTTCTGTGGTTTCTGTATAATCAATGGAGACACATTGACTCCTATTATGACTCACTTGCTGAAAGAGCCTGCTTATCTACCCTAGGGATGCAGAGATTTAGAGAGCTTATCCGCTCCTACTCTAAACTCCTATATTAGGGGATATAAGTAATTCACATTCTATTGATAAACTGCTACTAATTCTAAAGATAGGAAATAGACCCAAATAAGTAAAGGAAGTTTATTACCATTGATTTTACTGGGGAGTCTTGCCTTACCTCCACAGATCATGGAGTGAATGAATCACAGAATGCAATGAGATGTCTGTATTTGGGAAATGTGGCATTCTCCCTACAAAAAAGAAGCTTATGATAGGGAAAATTAGCCATTGTGATTTTTTTTTTTTTTTTAAATATGATTTTTCTGTTAAAGAGCATGTATCCGTACAAGCAAGGAGACTCTGTGTTCTGTGGATTTAGGTCTGGGCACAGGGGAGAGAAGTGGATACATACTTTTTGTCTGTAAATTTAACCTTCTGCTAAATAGCTCAAAAACATGTTAGAATTTGGCTAGTACCAATATTACAAGTAAACTCTGATTCCAAAAAGTGCTGTAGCCACAAAATCAGGAACAATTTTTTTGGCAGACAATTCTGTTTCTGAATGGAACATGACCTGTTAAAAGACAGGCCAAGGACTTTGCAACAAAGTGTGCAAAGTAATTTCTTGTCAAAATTTGATATATAATTTCCCCCATCAGGAAGTCCTCTTTGTGAGATGCAGAAATAATTCTACTGTCCATCTTACTCCTGTACAATGAAATGCTGGAGCTAGACCAAAGTAGGAGTTGTTTAAAATTAAAGATTAAATAATTACACTGATTTATGCACAAAAAGAATGCTGGGGATAATGTGTTCAGTCTGCATCAGCCAATGACACACATCACAGCATACAGTATCCTGTCACATTCTAGTGTTGTATATAAATGTCAACCCTGCTATTTATTTTCAATTTAAGATGCATTAATATTAGCTCTATCATGCTGACAAATCTTATAATGAAGACAGTTGATTAATTTATTTTTTTTTCCTGAAGGACAGGCAAAGACAAGCACAAATTTCAATGCAATGATGAACATGTCTCATTATTTTGTTGGGAAATTCATTCATTCATCCTGTTCTTATTCATGGCTAAATAGTGTTTAAGCAAAGACACAAGGAAAGAGGGATGGGAACTAATCGCATAAGAAAAATTGCTAGGAAATGTTAAAGAAAAGCCAAGATCAATGTTTTTATTTTTACACACTTAGATACCTATGATCAATTGCTTTACATTATGATTAATTGCTTTACATTATGATTAATTAATCAACTTTTTGCTAATTTTATATTTTTATACACTTCTACAGACATTTTTATTTAATGTCCTGGTTTACTGGTCCACAGAACAAATCACTGACTTTATTTATTTACATTTTTATTTATTTATTTATTTATTTATTTAATTCTTATTTCGTTTGGCTAACAAAAGACAGTGCTATCATGGAGTGGTGTGTTTCTAAGTATATGCAAGGTCGTGTTTTAACATTACTTATTCCAAACAGTCAAAACCCCAGGATTGATACTGACAAAATCACAAAGCTTGATTATATCATGTACTCTTATAAAACAGCATGTTCAGGATTCATCTCCACAAAATGATGAATCAAATTGAGGATCTGGTTTCAACAACAAGTTTTGTGAGCAAAAAGTATAAGGCAGTTACTGAATGAAAAGATGCTTTCACTGAAGAAATGGACACTAAAGGCTATATGATATGGTGATGTTGAAACATGTCCAGAGAAACATGGAATAGGATCACTGTATAATCCAGGTGGGAAAGGGCCTCAGGAGATCTCTAGAGCACCCCTTTGCTCAAAGCAGGGCCACCTGTGAGATGAGAGCAGGTTGCTCAGGGCTTTGTCTTGAAACCCCCCCAAGGATGGAGCCTGCACAACCTCCCTGTCCCACTGTTGATGGTCCTCATGGGGGAAAAAGTATTTTTTTATAATCTTTTGGAACCTCTTTTGTTCTAAGTTATGTCTGTTATCTTCTCACTGTGAAGAGCCTGGATCTGTCTTCTCAATGACCTCCCTGTAGATACCATTAGATTGCTATTAGACCCTTTAAACTTCAGAGATGCTATCACTTGATGTTTACTCTTTCCTACATATCAGTTAGCAGTCACACTCAGAGAAAGTGTTTGAGGCTTGATATCATTTAATGTGATCCATCAGTTTTCTTCTTAGATTTTTCAGAACTTTGAAAAAAATAATATTTTTTCTTCCTAAAAAAAGGACTGAATTCATATAAGGTAATTGCTGAAAAAGCATTTGAGGTGATGGAAAGCAAATTTAAACAAATTCACTAAACTCTTCTGTAACCTACAAATAGGCTGCTTTTTAACAAAAGAGGAGATTCTTATCCTAGCCAAAGGATTTGATTAATCTTACACCAGTATAATTTCAAATTTCAAATAAAGCATTACATTTTGTGAATTTTTATAGAAATTGTAAGATATGGCAACTGTCACAAGATATGCTAGACTTATACGGTCTTTTCCAAAAGTTGTTCCTCCTCTGTTTCTGAAGAAAAGATGAAGGAAAATTTTCAAGTTGGGAAAGTTTCTAAAGAGCAGAGAAACCAGCAGCGGCAAAAGACAAGCAAGGATAAAGAGTTTGTTACTAACAATCATGAGTCGTATCATGCTGTTACTTTAAAGCATAATTCCATCACAGAAATTAATGATAACTGTTTAATGTTAATAATTTGCAGCACAGCACAGCTCAGTATAGATACTTTATACTTCTAAATTCACAGTTCTCAAAGGCACTGTCAACACTGGGTAACTCTTACCACCCACAGGGAGACATGAAAAATGTTTGACAAATATGTAAACAGCAGTAGAGAGTAAAAGGTCAACAAATGTAAATATGGGAGCCTAATATTAATCCATTAAATTAATACATATACACACAAAGAAGGGACTTATTTCTACTTCATTCACAGTGACTGAACTGCTCCACATCTGCTCACAAAAGCTTTTCCATAAATAAGCATATAAGAGATAAGGCAAGATTTTAAAGCAGAATCTTCCTCTGCTGTATTCTAATTAAAGACAAAAGTGCTGAGGGCACACAATGTAATTAATTAAAATGAGCACAAGGTGACTGAAAGCAAATTTAAAGAAATTCACTAAATCTTTTTGGAGCTTAGATCAATAATGTATGTTAAATTAATGCTTAATTGTAAATTATTCTTGTAGTAAAATATGGGTTTGCTTTAACTAAAGAATGAGACATGCCAGGAAACAAATAAGGTATTATTGTTTGGCTTTGAGGACCGCATTGTATTCTGGCCATTATCAAATTACGGGATCGCAACACACATCCAGGTGCTGATCGATATCTTCTCATTGAACAGGCCTGAACTAGAGGGGCTGATTCTCATGTTTGTAGAGGAGCTTTTACATTCCTACAAGGAATATGCAGTATCATTATGCAATATATTCAAATCATTTTTCAGAGTGTGCAAAGGGACATTTGTGTAAATGCATTCAGGAGACTTGTGCAGTTACTAAATGTTTTGCTTTGTCCCCTGTGCTGTCTCCATTCTGAAGAAGGTCATGTTCACTTTTTCTCCTAACATGGTCGGTACTTTGGCTTATCTCAGCCCTAAAGGATCAGTGAGAAAGCTGAGAATTAAATCTTGTTTTGTAGTACAGCTTTAAAGTATAGAACAGGAACCAGGGAAACAAACTGAAGATTATCTGTGTCATATATACCATCTATACCAAATCTATTTTCAGATTGGTTTCTTAATTTGACCACAATGGACTACTTTCAACTCCCAGTACTGTTAGGATGCTTTAAAACATTTACTTTTTTTATATATTATTATTTCTCTGCAGAGTTGTTCTGTTTGCACTGCAGCCTTTTTTTTCTTTCAACTACATTTTTTGTGCAAGTGCATTTTATACCTGGACATGACCTCTTGTCTGTCAGAGTCTTACGTATTCTGTATTTATTATCTGTGCTTTCAAGTAAAACTGAACAACTCACGTAGTTTCAGAGTTAAAAAAAATATAAACACTATAAAAATATCAGGAAGTGGAGGGAAGAGCTGTTCAGGGATATCACTATTAACCTAGGTTCAGCAGCTATTTATTTTCTCAATGGGCCAAATGTGRTAAAAGTTCAGACTGCTCATGTCAGCCCAACCAGCAGGAGCCTAGAGGTGTTCCTGGGTGCCTGGCTTCTGGCAAGGGGAAGAAATTAGAGGAAGAAAAGGTTGATATCTCCCTGCCCATCTGAGGATGACAGCCTTGCAGGTTTGCCCAGTCCCACCCCAGCCATGGGTGCTATCAGAGGGCTGCAAACCCCGCTTCTCTGTTATTTGGTAGCACTGCTCCCCTTAACCCTTCTCTACTCCCCCCCAGGGATAAATTGCACSCCCCCAGGCAGCTCAGAGCACTAACCCCCTTCTTTTGGTAATCCGGCAGTTTTCCCTGAGTTGTATGTCCCCTGAACCCTGTTTGGTCTAGCTCCTGATTAAACTGAAGGGTGATGAAGGAGCAACTGCAACGGGCCACCTGAGCGTCCCCTCGCAGGCGGCATGTGGCCCACACTCTGGCAGGTGCAGACCTCTGGCTTTTCCTCTACAAGTTTTAGCATTTCACAGGTGGAGTGGGCCACCCGTTGCTGGCAGAAATAGCTCTGTCCATTTTAAAGCATGTGTCTGTATTCCTGTCAGCTTCACTGGGATTTCTGCTCTCTGATCTGCATGACTAGCAGTGCTGCTTTCATCACTGTTTCACAAGAAGCCTATTCATAAACCATGTTTTCCACTGATTAAAGAGGAAACGTGTTGAAATTGTAGGATATTGCAGTGTAACTCAGAACAATTCCTAAATCACTAGGTGTTCATCTGTAAAGTAACTCCACTGTCACATTGCAAAAGTAAGTTTCTTGCCAACTCTTAGGCTCACTCAGTTTCCTAAGTGTCAATCATCTGAGCACAGATAGGTTGCTTAAAGAAATCTTATAAAGTCTGAAGAGAAGCTACTTGCTTTTTATGTCATAAAGTGCTTTCGCAGCTCTGAGGAGCTGAAATACGGCCTGTTTGTTTCACTGTGGTGCACAGCAGCACGCATGAGAAATCAGCCAAGAGAAACTTAAAAGGAAATATTGAGCTGCTGTCTGTCTTTTTAAGCACTCTAATCTCTTAATAAGAGTTGGCAGGTGCTAACGGTTTTGCGCTGATTTCCTTCTCCTTTTTTGGTTATCTCAGTTCTGTGGAAGTAGATTCATTTTCTGGGTTCCATAAGTATTCCTTCACCTGCCTTGAAATGCAACTACGGGCCCTTTGATAAATAGATTAAAAGACTATCTAATTTCACTGTTGCTTCTACAAATATCTTTGTTTTCTCTGATGAAATGCTCTTTGGTAGCTTTCTAGAGCGGTAACCTCCATGGATCACAATAAATGTCCCTACTCCTCCCACAGCAAAAACAAATCAGGGTGAGAAGGAAAGGCTTTGCCTTAATTCTTCAGCAAAGACATTCAAAGCAGTGCTAAACAACAGGACTCTCTTCTGTGCTGATTTCAACAGGTCCCCAGTGAAAATTACAATGCCAAATTAACACCTCACTAATGCCATTAACAGAGATTCACCATGTGTAATTTCCTCCTGTTATTAATAAGAGCAGTTTATATATTGAAGCATGAAGGAATACAAAGCTCCCATGCCTTTAACATATTCTCACACACCCATGTCTGAGACAAGCACCAGGCAAGTGGAAAGATGTGGTAAAATTCAGGTCTCTAACTTGAACTTTAACAGGTTTAAGGTGGTTTAAACTTTGGATACAAAAAGTAAGCAGTCTGATTAGAGCACCCCTAAAGTAAAACACTTCAGGAAAAATCTAGCTTTTGAGATAGGGATTTACTGAGGGGGACACAGAGGCTGCAGCACATCATGCCTGACAAAGCATGAGCTCTGTGAAGCGCAGCGAGAAAGGAACGGTGCTGTTGCATCCGCCTTTTTACGTGGCACTAAGCTCTGGAGAACACGACCAGGGATACGATTTTGCCATGGCATGAATTGCTCCTGGGAGACACCACTGAGGCACACACGACAGCCTCTGGGAGAGAACAGGGACATTAGCTCTCTAAGCAATAACCCCTAGGAGACAACATGTGCCATCCGCAAAGGCATTCTGTGCTGTGTTGCTGTTGTCGGTCTGAGACAGCCATGACTGGTAATGTTTCTGTAGATACCACTCTGTTTTGTCCTAGCATACCTCCTTCAGATGCAATGAAAAAAACACTTTGCCAAATAACAGCCACAGATATTATGCACATGTAAATATATTGACTTCAGAGGGATTCCAGTTAAGCACGTACCTGAGGGCCTTTCTAAATCAAGGCTGAAGCATGTGCTGTGAATGGGAATAGTGTCTCACACAACTTTCCTCATGCTTTATATGAAATAGTCCTATTCCCTGTAGTTGTGCAGATTCATCTTTTTTCTTCATTCATTCATTGTCTAAAAAGACTGTTAAGCAAGAGAGCAGGCCTGATGACAATATAAACAATGCCAATATTACAAAAGATAGCCTCTGTTCTGCTAAGTAAAAGATCAAGACCTAACGACACCAACTGGCTCACATCCATGCTGCTCAGAGCTAATTTAACCCTTGTGGTAGATTTAAGTATTTGTTGCAGTTCGAAGGCAGAGCTGAGGAGACAACTAACCATTAAGCAGTGTGGATAATTAGGATCCAGAGCTTCCTCTCTTGCTCTTTTTCTTCTCTGGCTTTCTTTTATAAGTATCA
Source organism: Phoebastria nigripes (assembly GCA_035582835.1). Classification (NCBI taxonomy): domain Eukaryota; kingdom Metazoa; phylum Chordata; class Aves; order Procellariiformes; family Diomedeidae; genus Phoebastria; species Phoebastria nigripes. Next base: position 271,691 of record JAYKAV010003154.1, read on the forward strand.
GATATTCTGCACATTTCTTATGACCTTAGAAAACATCTGTGACCCTTGTGATTTTCAGGTGTCACATTCTAGGTCTGGGCATAACTTGGCAGCATGCATATAGTCTATGTGAGACATTTCATATAACTTGCTGAAATGCAATTGCACTCCAGATTCAGCTCCAGAGTGAAACACAGTAGTCCTTGGCTTCTGCAGTACTCAGTGAGTTAAAATATGACACACTCAGGGAAACAACAAAAAATCAAGGACGTCTTCATATAATGTTGCAGAAGGTTAGGACAATACAAACAGAGCACTTGAAAGCAGTGAAAGCAAGCACTCAATATATATACGTATTCAGAAAAGTACTTTAATAAACAGCCATTGAAAAAAAATGTTACAGTAGGAAAAGAAAAAAAAGTTTTCAGGGACGTTTATGGGAAAGTCACTTCTTGAGGTCATGAATGTAGTCAAAGCTTATTACCATGTCAGCAAAGAATTTGCACAAGTACTTTTTACCACATCATTGTTTTGTACAATGTGAAGGAAAAACCATTCAAGATCATGAACTAAAAAAATAAACAAATACCCAAGTTCTACAAGCGCAAGGACAATGACAATAGGACACACAGTTCTTGTAGTGAATCTTATGCTAACATGTTTTCTGACAATAAAATAGCGATTTCTTGCTATTCTGTAACTTCTGYTATTTTTCTATTTTTACAAAAGCATTTATTTTTCATATTAATTTTAATTAAATGATATACAATGACCAGAGTCTACAAGACACTTGTGGGCACCTAAGAAGGAGGTAAGGTAGTAGATCTTTCCTCCTCCGTACTTGTATATTTGGTGACATCTTACCTCACACAGGCTTGAGGCACACTTAAGGGGAAACTTGGACAATTGCCTATTCTCTTCAAGCCCAAAAAGCAGTGCTAAAAATGTTTAGTCATGGAATTTGTTGATATTTTTTCCTTCTGAAATAATCTACAGCTTTGAAAAAGAAAAAAATACAGGAAAAATTGGAATAGTTTTGGAACTAATAATGTCTATTCTGTAAGTAAGCATTTGAGTTTATTTCTCTACCACGGTTTTGTGGAAATTATATGTTTAGGGGAAAATAAAGATCGGAAAAGAKAACCACTCTCTCACTATGACTGATATGTTATCCAAATCAATTTTAAATGGAAAATATTATGATTTTTAGAGTTTTGTGAAAGCTAGCAATTTTTGTAATCATAGCAGAGTAATGTTCTCTTTTCCAAATGTCTGCTTTAAGAAAATTCTGTTGAATGCTCTGTGGAGAGGAGAAGAACCATGTGGAAATTGCTTTCTAATTATTTCAACTGTTTCTGTGCACCCTGGGACACCCACTGACTTTCATTAAYGTAAAACATCAGAAAGTATGGATTTGCTCATCGGTTGAAGTAGTAGAACTATAAATCAGCTAAAGCTCTGGTATTATGATTTATCTAGGCATCTTAAGAATGCCTTTTTGATGCCCTATGACTTTGGGACATAAGTGAAACTAGAATTCAGACCAGGAAAGACATTATAGAATTGGAATATACTAATGTTTCCAAAAGCATTGATGTTTCCAAAAGATGCTACATCAATGGTGTGATCTAGCACAAGATGACCCAGATCCACACTCTTGCTGAATAATGAAGCATCCAAGTTACAGACCATTTAGCCTGTGCTGGGGCTTCTAAGAAGCAGCAAGAAAATGACCTGTTCACATATTTCCTCMCTTAAGTTTTGTCTTTGTTTGTTTGTTTGTTTCCAGTGGTTTAGCACTGACATAATCAACAGGTTAATTTATGTAACCCTGAACAACCAGAAGATTTGGATACTAGTTTTAAAATATTTAAAATCTATATTTTCATAAGAACTTCATCTGATGTAATAACTTTCATCATGCCATCACACCTTGATATTATTTTTCTGTCTTTTCTTAAGTCATTATTGTCTGTTTAAATTTAAGGGTTGAGATATCTTTGCTCATCTTGGTGTGTGAGACCTAGTTAACTGAAATTAATAGTAAAAAAGAATACTAAACTTCACAGTGTATTAAATTAATTTGCTGAAACTATAAGTAGGCTATGATGTCAATCTGTCAATAAGCAAATGCTCAGAATCAGGTGAAAATCCGTTTATTTCATTTCATATGCAATGTGTAAGAGAAGAAAAAGAGAAAGCAGCCATGAAAGAATATTGTGCTTGGATGGATTATGGAATCCAAGAGACATTAAAGTACCCAGTAAAAAAGACCAAAGAAACCCAAGAATTTAACATTTAAGTCTACAAACTGACTTGTACAGGATTACCACTGAAGGAAAAAACATCTCTAGAATCTTCAACTCATATAATTATCTTGAAACATTATCCCAATGAAGTGTTATCTTAAATAAGTCAAATATGAGGAAAGTCCTCCAATGAAAATGAAAGCAGAAGAAGATTTGATATGCTTTGAAACTTGAAAAATACAACAACAGAAGCTCTGATCAGTATATAACATCATATAACTGAAGAAAAACAAAGTAAATAATTCATTCTTTAAAAAAAACAGGAGACACTGATATGATGCTATAACAAAACTAAGAAGGCAGAAATTGAATTTAACCAGGAAATGTCAGCAAATTGATATTGATCAAAATTCTAGAACTAGGCAAAAAAAWTATTTTCTTATTTAATAGGCAGAAAAGTAGCTTGGGTGAACACCAGCAAAAGTTTAATGACTAATTCTGCCAGACTACATCCTAAACTAAAACTCCTCTGTCAGTGTAAACACCAATATATAAGCAGGTCATTCTAGTCTTCCTGTTACAGCCAAAGAAAAGAAATATGTGTTTGCGAAATATGATTCATCTCCTATTACGTAAGAAGTATAAAAGAGGTAAGACATAGATGTCCTTGGCCCAGAATCTTTTCTGGATGTGTTCCTCTAATTCACAACTATTGTATCAGCCAGTGTGCAAATCCAACTGGATGAGTACAAACTTGAAGATTAGATGTATAACAGTGGACCTTCAGGTTGGTCAAACACACCAATTTTTTGGTCTTTTGCATTTGATGGATAAGATACAACACAACCTACAGCAGCCGGAGATACATGCAATGAAAAGATGTTCCATTATGTTGAAGGTAAAGAATATGTGATTCTGACCTTATTAATATTATATATATTAATTTACACCTATGCACATAGCTCTTTATCTGTCTGCAGGGTCTGTTGGCAAAGGGGTTTCCAGTATAGTAATCTCCCTTCTAGTCCATGTAAGAACTACTGTTTGAAATAGCATTCCTTCAATTGAAGACTATATCTAAAAAAAAACAGACTCAGAAACTTTTCTGGGTTCAATATTCCCCACACTCTGAGATTATGTCCCGACTCTATATTGCAGTAGGATGTGGACATGCTCTAGGACAAATCTCCACTTTCTCTTCTAAGACATTCTGGCTTCCCCCCAAAGAAACCTGTGCATGTAGGGTGTGTTACAGCGTGCTCCTCCTGTTCCCTAACTTCAGTGCAAATGTTATATTCCTCAGGAGATAAACCTGGAAAGCAATTTCTCTTTGCTCTTCTGAAATTTTTCAGAACCCTTGAACCTGTAATGGAGGAAGTTGAAGGAAAGCTGAAGGTTTTTGCTCACGAGGAGGTTTCAAGCAAACTATTCTGCCAATGAAATTTTTTTTCTCTACAACTCTTTTCTTAGCAGTACCCTTAGAACTATGGAGATCTACAGAGCATTTATTATTCTGGCTTATTAAACAGCAAGAATGAAAGTCAAAGTATGACATCTTATCCAAAACCTCCTTCAAAAAACAAGAAGTAGTTGTAAATAATAATAGTACATTTTTTCCTGTTATGCACTAAAAGAAAGCTATGTTTCCTGGAAGAGAAATTTTCAGTATAACCACAACTTCTTATAGCTGTAACAAGTTGGACAATTTGGAATATATTATGCCAGAATATCTCTGCTGCTAAAATGTTAATGTAGAGAGTAATGAAAAGAGATTACTGAGCATCCCCAATGCTGCTGTGCTTCTGAATTATGTGATTTTACAGTCGTCTTCATTAGATTCTMCATTTCTCAAAGTCAAACATATAATTTCATCATATCCACAAGCAAAACTTAAGATAGGGTACCGGATTACATAAATTAATGAAAATGACACAATAAAGCACTTAGCTGTGTTCGGCCTATGAGACTACTTGTATGCATGAATTTAAAAAACTCTGCAGTTTTGCCTGTAGATGTCTTACATGGTTTTGCTTCATGATTATGTTCAGCCAGCATGTGTTACCATTCAACTGTGGGAAAACAGACGTTCTCTATTAATTCTAAATTCAGCAAAACTGATTCATTTTATACTTTAGAATGAATTTATATGCTGCCTTGGGGGTAACCTTTACATAATACAGGGCATCTTGTTCACAGTTTGGGCAAGTTAGAATAATTCTGCGTTGTTTTATAGCTTTATCCTAGAGCTAGCACAAAATCCTCTAGAACATAAAAGATTTTCCTTATCAGCATGATATACAATATTATTGTTATAATTCTCTGTAAACAGATAAGGTCAGTGCCATAGAGTGAGTACATTAATACAATCATTGTCAAACTTCTCATCTAGAATCATAGAATCATAGAATCATTAAGGTTGGAAAAGACCTCTAAGATCATCGAGTCCAACCATCAACCCAACACCACCATGCCCACTAAACCAYGTCCCTAAGCRCCWCATCTACACGTCTTTTAAATACTTCCAGGGATGGTGACTCCACCACTTCCCTGGGCAGCCTGTTCCAACCACTCTTTCAGTAAAGAAATTTTTCCTAATGTCCAATCTAAACCTCCCCTGGTGCAACTTGAGGCCATTTCCTCTCGTCCTATTGCTAGTTGCATGGCAGAAGAGACCAACACCCACCTCGCTGCAACCTCCTTTCAGGTAGTTGTAGAGGGCGATAAGGTCTCCCCTGAGCCTCCTCTTCTCCAGACTAAACAGTCCCAGTTCCCTCAGCCGCTCCTCATAAGACTTGTTCTCCAGACCCTTCATCTTAAGCAATCCCTAAAATGTCCCCAAAATTTTGCACTCATAGTTTATGATTGCATATGCCAAAACCTCAATTATCACAGCAAACTCCAAAATTTAGGTTCCCAGCACAGACATCTGGCGTAGGACCCTCTTATGATCGACAGAGACAGGTATACTGCTCAGAAGGACAGTTCAGATACTTCATGGGCTAAAATTCCTGCTGGAGATATTCTACACACTTCAGTTTGGTAGAAAAAATTTTGAAACTACAATCCTTTATAAGATTTTGTTCCATAAGGCCAGGCCTAAATTTAAATATGTTGCAAATATGGGGACATGATATGATTTAATAAAGGAAACTGAAGCATAAAATGAAATCTTACATCTCTCAAAACAAAAAGAGATCATCTCAAAAGTTCTATTAGAAAACCTTATCTGTAGGAATTGGTTTCTTCTTCAGAATTCTTCAATCCAGGCCCAGAACTGGAATTTTCACTCTCACTTATGAAAATATGGGAGCTTAAAAAAAMCATCTAGTTGACACCTGCAGAAAGAAGTTATTTTTAAAGTACAATCTGCCAACAGAGTGCAGTGTGTTCTCACACGTGTGGTCTCCTGTATTTCTCTCAACCAAAACCAGCTGAAAATAACGGCTTCTGCTAAGAACAAGTAGTTTCTGCTGCTCCCAACATAAGTTCTATGGAGACATAAGTACCACAGACTATACTGTCCTGGTCTCGGCTGGGACAGAGTTAATTTTCTTCCTAGTAGCTGGTATAGTGCTGTGTTTTGGATTTAGTATGAGAAGAATGTTGATAACACACTGATGCTTTAGTTGTTGCTAAGTAGTGCTTACACTAGTCAAGGACTTTTCAGCTTCCCATGCTCTGCCAGGTGCACAAGAAGCTGGGAGGGAGCATAGCCAGGACAGCTGACCCAACTGGCCAACGGGGTATTCCATACCATGTGACATCATGCTCAGTGTATAAGCTGGGGGAAGAAGAAGGAAGAGGGGACGTTTGGAGTGATGGTGTTTGTCTTCCCAAGTAACCATTATGCGTGATGGAGCCCTGCTTTCCTGGAGATGGCTGAACACCTGCCTGCCGATGGGAAGTAGTGAATGCATTCCTTGTTTTGCTTTGTTTGCGTGCGCAGCTTTTGCTTTACCTGTTAAGCTGTCTTTATCTCAAYSCAYGAGTTTTCTCACTTTTACTCTTCCGATTCTCTCCCCCATCCCACTGGGAGGGAGTGAGCAAGCAGCTGTGTGGTGCTGAGTTTGCTTAGTTGCCAGCTGGGGTTAAACCATGACAGTCCCAAATGAAAACTATTACCAACTTTACTTATTGTTACCTTTAAATACAGCTGATTTTTCTTTTTTTTTTTTTTTTCTTTTTTTTTTTTTTTTTTTTTTTTTTTTTTTTTTTTTTTTCTTTTTTTTTATAGGAGATGTAACTATATGGACATTTTGAAGGGCTAGTAATGAACTGTTTCGGTGTTCTATAGGAATACAAAGAAGTTTTAACAAAAGGCAATATTTCAAAAGAGTATGTTTTAAACATATAATCAGAAAAGGAAAAAAGAAAAACAAACATCCATGTTCTTCAAGGTCTGGAAGAAAGTTCACCATAGTGTTAACTTTTATGAAAGATAAAACAATTTTAAGGTTAAACTAAACCCAAAAGGCCAAAAGAGGGATTTGCAGAGAAGGATGTTAGCAATTACAGATCCAGGGAGGTTCATTAATTCTGCAATATTACAAGGCAGTCTACTTCCAGTAGAACTTTGCTGAAGCTAATACAATCTGTCTGTGACATGGTGTAGTTTAATTCATTGTTTTTATGTGTTAAAAGTAAAAAAATTGCAGCAAATTTGCTTTCCACAAGCCACACTTTACACATGTAAAGCAGTCAAACAAGTTGAATAGATTGTTCGCTAGTTAAAAAGATTACACCTTGCAAAGTTTTATTGTTTATGTTTCCAATGTCTTTCCCAAACCCTCCTCAAAATATACTTTGTTTTCATTCTTTGATTTAATTTCCTGTCATTTGCTTACCTAACTTTTTTGTTGTTATTTTGTAATAACCGGTGTCAGGTTTTTTATGAGTAAAATTTTTCAATCACTGCAAAGCACTTTGCAAGACATTCACATAAATCTTGGTGTTTCTGCAAATGAAAATTCTTTTCTATCAGGTTTTCTATCAGCCTAACATATTTACAGGAAACCACTCCTTGTTTCAGCAGTATCTAGGAAAATAAATGATCTCTTATATAAATTAAGCATGTTATGCCATTTTGATCTTCAGTGTGATCTCTGGAGCTAGTGTGTTGAGATGCATAACTTTTTTCAATATATGAAAATATTCATTCTTCATCAGCTTGTGTTTCAATCCTCATTCAAACACAATTAATTCATGACTGTACCATAAAAAAAAGTCTGGGTTGCAAATCAGGCTATGAATTTTCCTGGGTTGGGAGGGCTAACAATGACACGATACTCAATAAACCATTACCTGCTTAATCCTTCCTTCCTGAAGCAGATAAATGGTGCCCAAATGAAACTTTGTTTCCCATATCCACAATTCACTGCTAAACAGCAAGAGCTGTTATCACCTGGCGGTGTGGACCAGCAGGAAAGTACCACCATAGTGTAAACCAGGGAGCTGTTATGGAGGGAATGAAGTGTTTCCTGTGGTTACTTCAGGTGTATTTCAGCTTTTATAGCCTGTGGTCACTTGAACGCTCAGTGTGAATTATTAAATATAATGCATGACTGTTAGGCCTGATTAAATGTATTACACGTCTGTTAGGCCAAAGCTAAAGATAATAATAAAAAAATAAAATTAAAAGTGGGAAAGAGCCAGAGAGAAGCAAGAGACAGAGATAAATAAATATTTAGGTGTTGTAATGTGCCAGATTTTATGATTTATATAATTAGAAAGTTATTCCTTACAGTAGGTCTTATACCTTTTAAGACTACCAATATTTAGCCTTCTTTAAGTCCCAGTTACTCCAATAGACCAGAATTTGCTTTTTCTGGATATTACTCCCAACTTCCTATCTGTTTTTGTATGAGGCTAAAGAGGTCACCTCCTTCAATAAAAGAACGGCTAAAAGCAACAGCCATTCGGAAAAGTGAGAAAATGCAAGACCGATCCTTCTATACAACTCTCATCCTCTTACATGATTGAATCATGTTGTGCTGTCACATCCTATTACTGTTTTAAATGTGTACATGTGGTTTCATTTGTGCTTACTTCACAAAGGCAAACTTGGACTTCAAAACCCGAAGTTTACAGCAGGTCATTTAATGGAGCTGAAGCTAAAATTTTAAAGCAGAAGAACCAGAAAAGCAGCAAATCTTAAAGGAATTTGCTTAGTTTTTTTGATATGGATGTAAAACTAACATACCAGTTTCAGTTGGTGTGTTAAGACATTCAGTAGAATAAAGATGCTGCAGGAAGTCCAAATAAAAAGCAACCCTTAAAAATCAAAAGGAACCTTTCATAGGAGTCTTGTTACGTACAAGGAGCTATGCTATTAGTCTAAAATTTAGTTGACTCTCTTCTCACCGTCCCCTGCTCCTCCCCCAAATCTCTCTTTGACTCTGTTTTCTGAAAGAAAGGTGTTTGTCTGCTTGTCCATCTCATTGAATAAAACAACATAATTCACTCTCTGGGGCTGTGCTCGTCACCAGATTATCCTCCTGGCCAATTTTTAACCTAACTCACCAAAGACTACCCAGCCTGCTTTGAAAACAACTGTGGAACTGTACTGATACCTACAAGCAGTACTGAATGCAGTGACTCAAAAATAAAATGGACAACATCTTTGGAAATGGATTAAGTTTTAATAAAAAATATTTTGCATTAACTGAAAACATTCACAGTTGGATACTTTCAATTAGTAAATAGTATCAGCTGGGAAAAAAAAAGGGGGTTTATTATTGAATTCAAAAGCTTTGTATGGATATTTTATTGAAAAAACGTTTTGATTTTCCCTTTCAAAATGGTATTTTTATTTAGAATATTGCATAAATTGACTATTGGATACAACTGTAAAGGAGAAAAGAAATCAAAATTTGACAATATTCTCCTTACATTTGACCAAAATATTTTCATTGATTCAGTATGATTTTTTCTCCAATTTACAGTTTGTGTAGTTCTAAGTCAGGACAGGTATATCAAAAGTTAAAATGATTCATTACCTAATTTGTTCTACTCATAAACAATAAGTTAAAGAAAATAAAGTACTAAAAGTAAGCTTTATACACATTTTCTATTACTTGAATTTAAAACTTTCCAAGAGGTTTGCATATATGTTTTATCTCACACCTTCCTTCTTGGGTGTCACAACCAAATTGTGTGTCTATAGATCAACTCCTTCTGCCACCGCCTTCTTTCATGCTTACCTCTTCCTACTACAAAAGGTAATTTAAAATATTATAGACCTTTGCTATTTGTTTTCAAACCTGGAAAGTTAATAAGTGCCACCCAGCTGATAGGGACCCACAGATGTCTAAAGAATCGTTAAAGTACTTTCTTAAATGAATCTTAATTTCTATTAATTATTTTTCTTTTCCTTCTACTTTTTAAAGAAATCCTTCTTAAATATTATCTTATGGTTCTTCTAAATTGCATATAAGTTATCTACATATTAGTATAGAACATCCTCATGCTCCAGTGTCTATAAAGAAGTTTCCTATAATGATTGTTTTGTTTCATTTACTTGTAAAAAACTTGAAACTCTTTCCATTTAGAATTAGTGTGCTTGTTTAAAAAAGCTACACTTCTAAGCTGTTAAAATGAAATTTTTAAAGAAAAAAAAAATTGATGTTTATGTTTTTTCATCCCTAAATTTTGAAAGATTTTTTCCCCCCAGTTTTTGATGTAGTCAATCAGAACAGCTGCTTTTTGCAGAGGTCTAGGCAAAATACAAGATAAAACATTGATTTGTATATACCATATCTACTTTGCACTAAATTATATAATTGTTTTGAATTTTAAAAATTTATTGTAAAATGTCTATGATTTCATTCCTCATCTCTAAATAATGTTACAATTTTGATGACCTATTCATTCTCTACTAACATCTTTTTAAGTTGACAGAGGAATATATAGGAGATAGTATATATGAATGGCAATGAGTATGAGTGTGTGTGCATGTGTACATATAGTTGTGTGTGTGTGAGAGTACTTTCATGCCACGCTTGTGTCTTTTATTCCTCCGTTACATATATGCAAACCTTTGCTTTCTACAAAGACATTGAATAAACAAAGCACGAAGAACTAAAAGAAAGAGTAGTGTAATACGCACCTCTCTTTCAAAAACTTATTTCTTTTACAGTAAATAATTCTACAGCATGAAGTGTTCCATGCATTTGGAAGGAAGTCCAGGGCTTCTTAGTGGGTTTTTGTGGTTTTGGTTTTTTTGCTTCTGTGTCTAGGAATTAAAACTTTGCTACAATCCATTGGATAATGTTAGATAGCTTAGAATATGAAAATATCACCATAAACATCTTTCAAAGTTATTCCAGGTGAAATCCCTTATTTTATAAGCTCTAACTCTAATACTTTGCCAGCCTGACAGTCTTGAAATATGTGCATAGGAAAAAAAGAGAAAAATTATTTCATAAGAGTATTTATTTCTTCAAAAAATCATCTAAAATTAGAGGGAAAAAACCTAGGACACTAGGGAAAGGTCTTAATAATTTAATAATAGAACTTAATCAGGACTTAAAGGGATCACTGGAGTTAATTAGCAAGAAAGAGTGCTTGTAATATGCAGTCAGGCTGAGAGGAACATAAATAAAATGAAGCAATGATCTATGGCCTAAAGATATATCGTGTATAATCACAGAAGCCATATACTGTACCAGCACAATAGCACAAAGATTAATTATCACTAGAAACTATTTCCATATATTCCATCTGTTACAAAATATTTTAATACAATTTATTTCAGTATATATCTGTGTGTTCCTTCAGGGAGGAAGATAGAATAATCACTAATGTATAGGTTGCTTGTATAAATGTAAAGGAGAATCAGATACAGTGATTAACACCGAAGTTATCTCAGATATAAATTACAAGGAAGACTCATGAATGAGCTAAACTTTCACAGCTTGTCCTGAGTCATGAAAAAAAGAAACTTTCTCTGAAAATAATCCTAGATATATGATAACCACTTTCAGCAGGACAGTATAATGGCTATGTTTTTTTCTCCTGTTATGTAGCTGTCATACAAATGCCCTGAAGCAAGAAGATAAGCTAACCAGAGGCATCCCCTGCCCACTCCTGCAAAAGCCACCTCGAGATGGGCAAAAGCATTAGGGCTGAATGGTGAGAATGGATGGGATGTAGTAACTCCTTGTTAGGACTCCTTTTTAGGTTGGTTAACTCTTTCTTCAAAATATTCTCTGTCTCCCTCTCAGTATCCTTGCTTATTCTCTCTCTGTATAGCCGCATTTGCATTAAGTGACTAGATGCGCTAATGCATAGAAGAGTATAATGTATAGTTGTATCCGTACAGTTGCAGCAAGGCTACGTCTGACACAGAACTGCTGCATAAGCAAGACTTGCAGCCTTGTGATTTAATGATGGACAATCTGCCACCCAGGAAAGTTTCTCAAATACTGATACAACCACTTTGTGCTGTTTTAACAAAAAATGTTGACTGATGTTACAGCTAAACCAATCTACTGACTAGCTACTCCCAACCCATTGCTGCAAGTAGGAGGCTGGCCTAGGTGGTGGTCAATGCTCTCCTCCAACCATTTTTTCCTGTGTTTCTACTGTCAGAAAAGACAGTTTCTGCCCTCCCCTCTCCTACTCCCTAATTATTCTCTGGTCTGACCCTTCAGTGAGTCCATTTAGGGAGTTAAGCTCATACAAAATTACTGTGACCCAAAATAGATAAAAAAACCCTTTATGCCATTTAACTCTGAAACAGTTCACCAACCTTTCAGGCAAGTTTTTGTTCTGGTACAAAATATAAGGGAGAGGGGGAAATGCGTGGCCAGCATGAAGAGTGGACAGAGGACTGCACTTTTCTGCAGCTGCTAGCCTTTAGGTTGCACAGCTGTACCATCAAATTGCATGCTAAGGGGTTTTTTTTGATATCACAGCAATTCAGGAAAAAGCCCAATGGGTGAAAATTTCCACTGATATGCTATACGAGCTTAATCAAGTTGCAGTAGTATATTCAATATTCTGTTAACAACACTGTTGACAACACTGATTAACAACACCAATTTAAAAAAAAGAAAATGTAAGAAAAATATCTCCTACTGACTGTTAAATTTCATAAAATTCTTATGCCATTGCTTTTCCTGAACTGCTCTATTTAAGTAAAAAAAAAAAACAAAACCAAAACCAAACCAAACCAAAAAAACAAAACAAAAAGAAGATTAATAGACAGAGTGTGTTTGTAAAGATGGTTTATATATTTTAGTGAGAATGAAATATTTCATTAATGATACTTGACATCTTTGGTGAAAATGAAAAGCAAAATTAATATAAAATCATGTAGGAGAGGGACACAAATCTTTTTTTTCCTTTTCTTTACTTTTTTCCCCTTTTCTTTACTTTTTTCCCCAAATGTTAATCCTTCTGCTTTTCATTGTTTCAGTAACTATCAATATTCTGGTTTAGTGTCAGGAGCACTTCTAATTGAAGGTCTGTTTAATTTGTTCAACATGGGAGAAGAATATAGGAAGATATAATCTCTGAAATGTGAACTAAGTTTAACTATAATACGGATTTATTTAAATCTCCTTAATACTTAATAAGTTTAGTACCTGACATGAGGTTAAGTTGTATAAGGATTCTGTTTGTAGTTGATATAAGAAAACGGAAAATTAAAAATTGCAAGTTGGGTAATATTCTGTGGTTTGAAAAAGAAACATAATTTTAGTTAGTTTTTAACAGGATAGCAAAAAATTGTTTTTAAAACTCTCTGCTACTGGATGTCAAGATATTACTCCTATCACCTGGCTCTTGATTTAAATAATTTCTATGACAGTTTACAGCTTACCTGTTGTATGTCAGAGTTCATAGTTGATCCATATGTTCACGCAGGTAGGGTTTGGACATGGGACTGACATTTTTACAATATTTCTCTAAAACGCCTTGTAAAATTTACCTGCAAGAAATTGAATTCCTTTGGAAAAGAATGGAAGATGGCAAAGCCCTCACCTTTCTGATTAACAAGGTGCACAAAGATATCCATTTAGGAGCAAAGTAGCAGCATGTTTAAATAAGTGCATAATTAAAATTCTGTGAGTAGCATACCCACTTGAGTGGCACTTAGCATTTTCTTAAGGGAGGCTCATATTCAGCAGAAAACTGAAGTACTGTGAATAAGGACGTAAACACAAAGAAGTCATGAATTTTGTGGATGGTTTGTGTTGATCTTCAGTGTGATTTCAGCAGACACATGTAGGTATGGCATGTGCATGTGTATGAGTACAAATAAAACTACTAAACACTTTTACTCATCATTTACTCATAGTGATGTCTGTTACCTTTGAATAAAAGATAGAGAGATATATATGTATAACAAAGGATTTTCCACTGATGATAAAATGTAGAACTAAGCAATTTCGTATTTTAAATAATTCTGATGTATGAGAAATATGTATGATATATACTAATATATTATATATCTATAAATAGCAATTATGTGTACTTTAACAATGCTTGTTTTACTTTTACAAAATCTAGCTTTGTGTAGGTCTATGTCCACATAAAGGTCCAATGCCTGTTTTAATCTGTAAGGCCCCGAGGGTAGATATAAAATTCAACTCCAAACAAAAGAAATGAAACTTTGGTCTTTAAGAAATAAATTTATGTTCCTCTAGAGAAACAATTTTCCAAGGTTATATGCTACAGCTTTAAAACATTAAAGATTAATTGTACAAAGTATATGATATTGTGTCATAGTATAAAAATGAGTACTTATTTTGTGTATAAATTTTATTCAAATTTAAGGTCCAAAATTGAAAATGTTAAGGACGTGTTGAAACTAATGATCAGTAATTTAGTCCAGTATTACTACCTATGATATAGATAAATTATGTATAAATGAAATAAATCCTTAAGTTACCTATAGAAGTGTTAATTAAAAAGTTAGCTACTTTCTTTTTTCCACAATAGCAATATGAATTGAAATCAAGATTTTATTTCACATGTAACTGATTACTTCTTGACCTGTGGATGAAAATATCAACTTTGATGATCTCTGAAAAAAGAAAATAATATGGATAAGTTGGATGCATTTGTTGAAAACAATTGTGCTTTCATTAAGGTTGCTTATATCTAGTCTATATATTGTTCAGCAAACTTCATGCATCCAAGGTGAAGTTAAGAAAAGATTTCTATCATTAAGCTTAATTTTCTTCTAAGTTGAATTTTTTGTCTTTATACTCCATCAACCTATTTATATATTTTCTATGAAAAAAAATAAGGAAAGATTTCCCAGTACCCTATCTGAAAATTAATATGCTGAAACAGAGCATAGAGTACAGGTCAAGTTAGTTTCTCATATGAAACAGATTAGGTAACTACAGAAAAAAAAAAAATGCGCGTAATAGATAACAGGAATCCTAATAATAATAATAATAATAATAATGTATTATCTTGAAATGTAGTGAGGATATACTGCCCTTGCTGTGCAACGGACATTATTTCATTAATTGTTAATTATTTTTCTGATCTCCTATTAAATGAAAAAGCCTAATTCAGACTTCAGAAGTAATGGGTACTTTCTTTACAAGTAAAATAGTCATCATAACAGAGGGGAACACAACAGTAAGGAAACTGGGAAAACTAATCTGAGGAAGCAAATCCTTTCTGCAAGCTCCCTGGTGCCCGACTCTTTTTCTTAATGCAATTTGCTAAAGGATACTTAGTGCATTGGCTCAACACTGTTTCCTAGTTTTTCTCCTTTTCACAGTTATTTTAAAAATCACACGCAAAACTCTCCCTGTAATTTCCAAGCTCTCGAGGAGTGAGATATAAAACACAGAAAAGACTTTCTACCTTTTCCTTCCTAAGATCATGGAAGAGTTTGGAACAATCTAAAAGTAACAAAGTTACAAAGTTTCTATATTGTATTCCAATGACTGGGGAGAAAGCATCAAACATCTTTGTGTACTAATATTTTTTTCAGAGGAAAATTTAAAAAAATGCATATTGCAAGTCTGCTGCCCCCGAAATTTCAGGATAATGTGAGATGACACAATTGTATTTACTATTTACAGAGCTACTAAGTAATTCACAGGTTTACTTAAAGCATTCACATCCCATTGTCTGCTTGGCCAAAACAGAGATGTGAAAAGACATGACTCAGCTGTCAGGGAGAAAACTGCTGCACAGGGAGGGCAATCACCGCTTAGCAGCAGGACCTATCCAGGAAGCTATAAACACAACCTGCAACTTTTCCCTGAAGAAGGGAAAAGAAGGGCAGGGTGGGGTGGTGGTGTTTGTAAATCAGTGCTGTGTATTCTGCTGAGAAGCTTGAGTTGACTGATTATTTATAATAGTAATTGTGGTTTGGAGGCTCTGAATGCTTGGACACTCATTCTGCTAAGCACTGCAGAAATACACGCACAGAGAGCACAAAGCCCTGCCCCAAGGAGCTTGCCCACTGAAAGGAAAAAAAAACAATTAGGCAAGTAAGCAAGATAAAACCAATAACTAATACAATGTTTTAGTAAATCCTAAAGCATTGGTGGCAAATTAAGCAACTCACAGCAGCCAGCACAGCTCTTATGTTGCCTTCCCCATCTTACGAAATACAAGCTTTCTGTACATATTTTATAAAATTTGGTGTTTACCTTTGTTCCATTTCTGTTTATGTCATTAATCCCCAGATGAGCTGCAGACTTCTCTGAAGGAAAACTTTATTCAGTAAATAAATAGGTCATTTTGTTGCTGTGCTAATGATATATTCTGATCAGCTTCTTTGATCATTAATACAAACTGTGGAAAGCTAAATAATGCTGGGATGACAATTCCTGAGAACAAATGAATAGTTCAGATTAAAAGGAGGAAGATTGGAGTGATTTCTTCCATAAGACATAAAATGCAATGGGAAAACACCTGGTTGTTTCTCACTCTGTTGGTCTCATTTTGTTTATGAAAGTTTTCAGTGTGGTGAGGGAACTTCATGAAGTGAATTCTAGATATGGAATATTCTCATATTTCCTAGAATCAAGTGCAAAGTCTGGAAAAGTAAGACCTATTGCCACAATGATTGAGACTAATGGAAATATTTAATAGTTTTTAATTTAATTCTCCATTCTTTGACATCTAGTGAACTATTCTTCTGCCAACCAAATGCATAAAATGGTTTAAAATTACCTCAAAATGAAGAATTTTATCCCTGTACAAAAGTAAGGGACAGAACAAGATGGAGAATCACGATGATTATATAAAAATCAGAATGCCTTGTGGAGGTCATTTGTATTGAAAGGCACTTATCTCTGGAATATGCTGTCCTCAGAGCCTGATAAGCACTAATCCTATTGCTTTTTAGAGTATGACATGAAGCACATCTGTTTATAAATGTATGTTCATAAAGTCAATTCCTGTTTAATGTTATATTGGTCAACTGGTACTTTTATGAACTAAAAAGACAAGAAATAGAACCAGATACAAAAAAATGATTTCAACAGTGATGGAGAAGGTTATTATTTTAACATATATGTGGAGAACTGCAGAATAGTTTTGAGATACTGGAGTTCATTGTTTTATTCTGCGCAATGCCGAATAATATACACAAGGAGAATCTCCTCCTTCATCTTTCTATACATCTCCAAGCCAAAATTTCTCCATTGATATGAAAACTGAAGCTCATTCATGAAATTTGTGTTGATTCTTGTCGAACTGAGCTTAAGGAGCTCAGTATCAGCTACACAAGATCTAATCTATTCAGGAAAGAAAATAGCTCGAGGGTCTTAAAATGCCTGTGAGACCTCAGTGCAGAGACATGAACATTTTAACCCCCAAACCAGAGAAGGTGATTGTTGGATTTAATAATAGGTAAATATCGCCTGTGCCGGGCTAGTTAAACAATTCTCTCAAATCTGAAGGACAGCGGAAGAAACTGAATGGGGTGGAGGGAAGGGGGAAAAAATTCTTTTTTCAGTCAAAGTGCATATAAAGATAGCTAGGTTTTGTTGTTGCTGTTGTTTTTTTCTTTAGCAATAATTCACTCAAGGTACTGTACAGAATGACAAATAATTGAAACAGTATTCCTTTTTTCCTTGCAAATGATAAAAAAAGTGGGACAGAAACCAGGTCAAGAGTTTGGTGTGCTGAGAACTGAGAAGCTTCAGCTGACCTCAGAGGAAGCTGCTAGATACTCAGTGTTTTAGAAAAGTGATCACTTATTTAAGAGTTTAGTATAAGATCTAATTTCATGTTTTAATTTGTTTAAAAAGTTAAGGAAGTGGTGATCAACTCCTTGAACTTCAGTAATACTAAACGGTCATACATTAAATGTAAAATTTTACAAGTCCGTGTCTGAATTATTTTTTCTATTTAAGTACCAAGACTTCCAGAGTTAAGAGGAAATTAGATTTAAAAACACTTCACTGTCGTATGCTACTTCTTACCTATACTGATGAGTGCAGAAAAAAACATTGACATTTTACAGATAAGAAACAATCAGAAAAGAATAGTAAAAAGTCTTGAGTAGAAATGTAATATGAGATCTCCTTGCCCATGCTCCATTCTCCCTTGTTTTCTTAGCTCCATGGCACTGCCTATGCAATTGCATCTCCACTAATATAATATACAATGTTGAGATCCCTTACTTCATATCTGGATAACAAAAGACTTTATTATCACAGTATGTCTTCATTGAACACATCTTACTATTTAGAAATTGTTTCTGGCACTTAAATACAGTCTAGAATTTCTTTCCTCTCACTCCAAACCTTAAGGAGCTTATTGTATTTACCAAAAATTGTTTTTTCTTCATATTTATATATCTCTGATCCTCCTTTGTTGGGCCTCAGCAATGACATATATGTCTTTGAGACTTCAGTATTAATTCACTTAACTTACTGTTCAACCTCTGCTGTAGTCTCACGTATCATTCATAAGAATATTTTAACTTTTTTGTTCTGTGAATATGCCGGCCACATTTTTCCTTGAGTAGACTGCTTCCACATGTCATTACAACCAGGAATGTCTACACTGGTTTTACAAAATTTTTACTTGTTTTATTCTGCATTTCTCTTTTTGAATGGAGCCAAGTGGAAAAGACATTATTATTTGTATTAATGAGAATAAATCTTACAAGAAACAATCTTCTGTTCCTCAGAAGAATGAAAACAAGAACCTTTCAATGCTGTTTTGGAGACAACTTTTAACCTTAAGGATTTATTCTCTTCCATATAATTTTAATTACTGAAGTGATGAAATTAGAAGAGCAATCTATGTTCCCATTATAGTCAATAGGAAAAGAGAGAGAGAGAGAGACTGTGACAGATGGCAATACAGAACTCAGTTAGGATTTTCCTCTGCAGTACTATGTCTCCTTACTTTGCTATATGCAGCATGTGTGACTGGGTTCCTAATCTAGAAYTTAGTTAGTCACCTAAGATTAGGTATTCTGAATACCACCGTAAATGTTTATTTTCAGCTCTTTTCAGCCTAGATATGGCACTGTGCCTAGAAATGGCACAGTTTTTCATAACATGTTTTTATTAAAATTAATGTTTTTTTCCTAAAATTTTTAGTGTTAAAACACAACAGATATGCTATTATGTTTCTAGCTAGCACCAGAATTTCTTCTTTCATCCAAACCCATTAGTCTGTTTCCTGTCGCATTCCCTTACGTATGTGAAACCTCTCTTTTATAATATCGTCTTGTATTGGGCCATATTCCCACAGTGATTTGCAACACATCATTATATATTTTCTATACTTGTAATTAAATATACTAGTTATTCTCCCTTTCAAATAATAAATAAACTAAATTCTATTGTTATTATATTTTATTATTTATTCATATACTCATATTATATTATATACTATTATATTAGAGATAATTATATGGGATAATACAGGCAAGCCTCCGATGTGATGTGTCCTTATTCAGCTTGCCTCTATGCAGTGTGCATAGAAAAATATTTGCAAACATTCTGACGAATTAAAGAGGGAGTTAAATGCTGCAGCATCTTCGCCTTTCTCTATTCACTTTTCAGTAATATCAACTGCTCCTGTGAGAGTCTGATGAATTTCAAGTTCATCCAAGCTTGTTTTGTGACAAAATACAATTATTTTCAGATGGAAATGAAACCGCTTTTTCTTTTCGATTCGTTGTTCTGTTTTTGCAAAAGCTCAACATTATCTTATACCAGGAGCAGTGACAGATTGTGGTGATAAAGCCACACTTCAAAGCTTTTATTGTGAGAGTCCTTCCTCATGTTTTTATGGACCTTAAATGCATCTTTGGCAGTCCCTGTCCTCTCTTCACTGCTAGCATTTTTATTCTCCTTAGGCTTATGATAACAATAAGCAGTAGAAGCAGCCCATCATAGAACAAAGGTTAATTAACACACCAGATGGAGAGAGAGACCTGTTGAAATGTTCTACAGATTCTTGGCCAAAGCCCAGGCACAGAGGTTATTATAAGGTCCAGCCAGAGTCCCAGATGACACTGGACTCACGACACCTACAGCACAAGTGAATGTACATACAGTCAGTAACTGCGCTGGGATACGTGACACGTTATACCAGGACATGTTATTGTGCGGGAGTTGGAGCAGGCAGGTGGACTAGAGGATGTTTTGCTGCCCCTTCCAAGGATCTTTCATTTGATTTGCATGATTAAATGAAAATGCCCTCCGCTGTCATTTTCTTTTGATATGCATAGATACAATTAATATTAAGTTCATCCCTTCCAAAACTATTAAAATAGTGACTGGCTGAGGCTTCTAGGCTAACCTAGTCATCTAGGCTCCCTCTGAAGCCAACAGAGACAAAAAGACACCTTCCAAGAAAAATTCATTCCTCTTGTTGCAGACACCTATTAATTATATGGGATGAGATCCTAGCTGATCTTCTTCCAGGCCCTCTCACTGAGCTATAGAAGAACCACAGACATAAACATTTGTCTGCAAGAAAGGTTCATTAACCGCCAATAAATTTAGATACTATATTTATTTTTTTAACTGGTATTGAAAGTATCAATACAGGCTTCTAACATGAAAAAGATTAATAGGAACTAAATGGTTTTGTTTGGCCCGTTTAGTGCTTCCAGCATTAAAAAGATTAGAAGGAACTAAATGGTTTTGTTTAGCTGCTGCAGACACCTATGTAGCACAGAGCAATAAGGGCATCCTTAAGCAAAATGTATTTGAGAAAGGAAAATACTTAGACTCTTGTTAAAATGTGCAGTGTTATTTAAAATCATTAATGATTCAATCTGATTTTAAATGGAATTGTCTTATAAATTCTTTATTCTGCTTTGTCTCTGACTACTCCAGGGGATTTTTCCGTATGTTTTCTGTGCTAATTAGAAAACAAACCCACACCTAGAGGTCCATTTTGTTGCCCCAGTGGAAGTAAAGGAACTGAGAAAATGATAGAAAAAGAGAAAAGGAGACAATATTTTAAAAGAAAAACTCAAAATTCGGAAAACCTGTCATTTGAAATGCTTGTTCCAGATAACTTCAAATAAAATAATATTATGTATAACAARTGCAAGTATCGTAGCAATCTCCAATGTTTTCAGCAGCTATGTAATGCATACCTTTCCCCCCCCACCACCTTTTTTTTTGCAAATGGTGCATGGTATTTTTCCTTAAATCTCTTTCTATTCACCTAAAAGTAAATCAAAGTAAACCTTTTAAAACATAAAAATGCATTCAGTGCATTGAATCTTGAACTGACTGTGAGTAGAAAAGCCAGGAGACTTTACAGCCGTAAGTCTGATCTGTGCCCTTCCTTCTTTCCTTCCTTCCTTGAACCTTTTCCTGAGGGATATTTGAGGGACTGTCTGCTAAACCTCTGCTTTCCATTTATAATCACTTCAATAAAAGGACAATTAGTAATATCTATATTTCCAGAACTTAGTGAATTAGAGCCATACAGGATGTCCAAAACAAATACCAAACTGTTAAAAAATGCCTTGGACTGACATGTTATGCAATTATTTTAAAATCTATTGCAGATAAAAATACAACAAACTCAGGTAATTGCTTCTTTAATCTGTGCATTATTTTGAAGGAGGATCCCCCCCTACCCCCAGTTTTTACTGGTTACACAATAAAAAGTGACAATTAACAGTTCAGTATGGGGCCCCCTGTTTTTTGAATTCAGTTATGTAGTCATGGAGAGATGTCACCACTAATGGCAATAAAGCTTTGCAGCACTTGATCATCTTGCTTATTTCCCCCCCTGTGAGGTTTCCATCAGATTAGACATACTAAAATGATTTCACCAGAAATATCAATAAATGAAGTTCAAATGAAATTAAATTTGGTTAACTGCTAGTTATTCCCCACCTTGTGTGACAGAAGTTTGAGCAGTGTTGTAATTAACTTCTGACCTGACTCTCTTCTTTTCTGTATATTTATACATATACTTGTTTAAAGTTTAGAAAGACACTTTAAATATCCTTTTGGCTACTTTCTATGGCACCTATTGGTGGCAGGGGAAGGTGTGGGAAAAATCTCATTTTCCTAGGTACAGAATTTTTGGGTCCCTGACCCTTTGAATTGCTATAACCCTTTTACGCTTCTCCCTAATAGACTTTTGTCTTATTGTTTTCACAATTTTACTATGTTAAAAATAACAAGAATAGTTTATTTTAAAGAAGTATTAATCATTTCAAAYCATTCCCAACACAAGGCAAAACACRGTTTATTTTATAACGGTTTCGTTTGTCCTTTCC
This sequence comes from Phoebastria nigripes, assembly GCA_035582835.1. Lineage (NCBI taxonomy): Eukaryota > Metazoa > Chordata > Aves > Procellariiformes > Diomedeidae > Phoebastria > Phoebastria nigripes. Next base: position 293,618 of record JAYKAV010003154.1, read on the forward strand.
TGTTAGAAACCATATTCAAATTTCAAGTTATTCATGGTCATTGATTATCCCTTGCAAGGACTGCTACAAAGGCATTTGGACTTATACATAGTTTTGGTACTAATGATTTGAATTACTGAAAGTAATGTTTGCCAGAAAAAAAGAATAAATTGAACTTATTTCACATTTGAGAGAAATAATTGTGTTTGAAATTTATTTTTCTTTTTTAATGTTACTTAAACAGGACAATCTGACAAATTCAAAATACATTTTATTGTTTAATGGTACAATCCCTTTGTTCATGTTATTTATACTGCACCTTTGATAGTATGAAAGTTAGGAGACTGCTGAAAGTTKAATGTTTCAGTTGTAATGGTTTTTCATTGTCTTTTATAATAGTTTTGAGGTGGACTCCAAATAAAAACATTTCCCATCTGAATAAGTTCTGAATTTTTTGTTCATCTCTTAATTTCATACCAAAGTCATATTTTATTTCATTTTATTTTCTCTCTGTCTTTCATTTCAGTTATTTCACACAATGGGCAGTCTCTGGATTTATGCATAGAACACAGTATGAAAAAAACGTATTTTTCAAGTGTTAAATGACACTGATGTTCTTATCATCTCCTGCTGCTATCATCAGATGCCTTTCCTGTGTAATCTAGAATGAAAACAACTGAAAGCCACAAGAATTGTGATCATCGACCCTCTCCCAGGCTTGCCATTCCTGTTCTAGGAAGTTCCTGAGCTAAAAATAGTAGGAAAGTTTATTTCTAGTATTAGCAAGAATTGTTGTTTGATCTCGCCCTTTTCTGACGTTTTCCCAGGCATGTGCTAATGGCCACTTCTGAATACTAAACTAAATAGATATTTGATCCTACCCAGACATTCTTTAGTTTCCTAAACACTACTAAGACATGTCTATTGCCTTTCACTGTCAACAGTAAATGATATATTTAGGTCAGAAAAGAGAATCAGGATGGCACTATACAACATGGAATGGGTCACTAGTGAATTCATCAGATTTGAAATTCCCAAAGCACATCCTGTTGGCCACCAGAGGCTCAAGAAAACTTTGAACAGGCTTCTCGAAGTGAGGTATCCTGCATCACACTGGATGGAGATAATTTTTTTAAGTAACTCCCAGCTTGCTCTCCTGCATGCTAAATAGTCCTCTGAAGACAAAAGCTTGACAGTACTTGTTCCACATAGCTGGAGGGTAACTTAACTGATCAGGTTGCTTACTTTTTGCTTACATACTTCCTTTTCTCTGTCGTTGGTTAGACTTGGGTCTCGTTTTCCTGAACCACACAGCTCAGGATTGAAGTGGAGGAGGATGATTGGTATAAATGAGACAGTCTGGGCTCATTTCAACTGTGAATTAAAATATAACAAGACTGAGGGGATGACAGTTCATTTTTTATTATTTCATAACATTATGTAACTTACTAAAATTATCATCTTTTTTTTTTCCCCTTCCCTTTTACAGGCAGAAAATCCTGAAACAGCTTCATCTATACTACCTGTCTGACAGCTTTGCCTGGGAAAGTGTATGAATTTCCAATTAAGTCAGACTAGATTAATTTGCTTCTGCCATCATCAAAATGTGAAAATCAAATCAAGTATTCGACATATTGCAGCCTAGTGGCATAATATATGAGCAAGTTGGTATGTAGTAGAATATTTGTTATCTAATAGGCAGCTAAAGAAGATTATAGCTAATAATACAGGTTACTAGGCAGGAACTCTTCTTTCCATTCGTCCCTGCTTCTTTGGTCTGGAACAGCAGAAGAATATACCTTTGAAGTTGCTCTGTAAAACTTTTGAAAATGATATAACTAAATGAGCTGCCTGCTTTATGCTAGGGCACAGGACCTGTTATTTTTACAGCTCTCAGGGTCTTGAGGAGCTTTGTCATCATCTAAACCTGGATTTCTACTGCTCAATTCCCATCAGAATTCCATTGATAATGCCTTCAAAAAGTCAGACACCTACCAGCAAAATAGGTACCTCAGTCAGCATCAGTAGAATTGGAGCACTTTARGGCTAACAGAGGCCCTTTCTCTGCTTCTGTAGTTTTGATGCATAGGAAATGAGAAATGATCTGGATTTTAGAAGTGGAATTAGAAGGCGTTATAAACCTCCATGAAGTATCATGCAGACACATAATCTTTACTTGATATCTTTGCTTGAGTTGTTGACGTATAACAACCAGTTTCCTTTGAACTACTGGCTAGGCTACTCATATATTCTGTTTCTAGTCTGTGTTAGTCAGTCAGATTTGCCAATAAATATGGATTAAATGCTTTCTGTAACTATTTTGACTTGAAGTGGTCACACAAGCAGTGTGCTTGTGTGCACAGCTGAGAGGGKGGAAAACGCTGACACTTCAGCTAGTGTTTGGGGATAACAGATAATAGATACAAGAGAGGATGYGTGCTGTGATCTTACCATAAAAAAAGACATGGATAAAGACTACATKTTCACGACTGCTTGCAATATCTGTCATAAGATGTCAAGGGAGTGTCTCCATAACCTCAAATTAATTATTTCTCCAAAGTTCCTCTGGACTTCAGCAGGAAGCAGTTATGAATGTTCCAATTTAGATGCTGGCTTTGGAGGAGGACCTCCACTTCAGAGGTTCTCATACAACAGTTTTGGTTATGGAAGAAACCAAGTGTATATACAAGGGCGTGAAGTTAAAGCACTAGGTGTAACCCATACTCACTTCCAGAAATAAAAATATTTGGGTTCTAGATCACTCTTTCCCAGCTGCATAAAAGGAGAATCTATTTTTTGTGCTTTCACTAGCTGTGCCCTTACTCAAAAGTTCTCATTACAAATAGTACTCACAAGATCTATGTCACTGAAAGTCTTCCAGAGAAAATTAACTGAAGGTATGGCTGGATGAACAAATTCATCACTGAAAACCCATCAATGGATCAAATGACAGAAGAAATTATGGCTATTTTGTAACAGCAAACAGGAAAAAAGAGAGGAAAAGATCTGGAAATTCAAAAAAGCTTTGGGTGATATGATAACAACTGCAGTACATATATTACGTGGCCATGTTGGCACCTGTCATTTATGGCTACATGCAGGCTGAGCAAATGATGAACTTAAACTCCCACAGAGAAAGTGTTTCCTTTGACTGCAGGTCAGAGATGAAAGTGGTCTTAAGCGAAGAGCATTTCAGATAATCTCTTAAACCACAGGGTACTCCAGACAACAGTTTGGAATTTTCAAAGACAGTAGTAAAAGGCATTTATTAAAAGCTGTTGAGAACGGGAAAGAATCAGAGTAAAGCTAAGCCAGGCAAAAGGTTCTAAGATGTGTCATTGGAGAAGAGTTTTCATTTAGTGTAGATTTTATTCTAAGCAAATGTATAGTGTGTCACCGCAGAAGACATCGCAGTAGGAGATAGTGATTTTCAGCAGAATCTAGGCAGAGTTTAACTGTAGGCCTTGGTTGCAGAGACCCAYGTGTTAGTGTGAGTGACTGCTAGATAACCTGAGCACATACTGTGACATGARTATGTGCTGCCTTTAACACTACCATCTGTATATCTTGTAAGAGCTGTTCCTATGGAGCTGTGTAAGATCATAAYGCTCTCCATGAACCTTGGTGTGCCATCTAGAAAGTTCAGCATTGTACAGGTAAAAGACCGATAGCTCTGTTCACTTGTCAGAATCCTATAAAGATGTGAAGAACATTGAGGCTGGAGAACTCAATGTCAGGGGAACCACAGATGGGATCTGAGCAGCATGCTGCAATCTACAAGGAGGGGCTCATCTGATGTTACAACAGCCAGGGTTCCCAGCACCAGAAGRGACGTAAGATTGCTGACATCTTTTCTATGATTTCCATCCTTTACTCAATAAACCAGTTAACMAACCTTGAGTATCACTGCCTTTCTTACTGAGATCCTAAAATAATTATCATGTCCCCTATGCAAAACAAAACGTCAGCACTCCAAGACTAGGATYGCAACAAAACTGAGAATAGATAGTTCTGGTCTGGAAAAGAAAGGTCAGTAARTTAAAAGTAACTGAAGTCGGTAACAAAATCACCAAGCAAACTGCTAATTATTACTTTTAATTTTCAAGCTCAGACTTGCTGTAAGATAACTGAATTAAATTGGTGTCTTATTCTGTTATAGTGGTCAAATGATTACGTATAGACAAAGCCCCGAGGCTGGACCTTAGGTCCTAATTTTTGTTAACTTTATCACTCCTTTGTACTAACTGGCTATGTAGTGGAGTACTGGAATAAATGGAAAGTGTCAGGTCCATCTATTTCTTTAGCCAATGCATGTTTTACAATGAAAACGATAATAAATGTTGGAGAAAAAAAATCATATCTACATTTTATATGAATGTAGAAAGATGTTCCCTTTCCTCAGTAGAGAACAGAATAGAACTAAAATATTTTTTCAAGAAGATACACTATTATTGGGCAACAGCTAGTTGGTTTTCTGTGTTCTGCTCCCTTGTTCAAAAACATTTTTGTTTTATCTTCCACTCTGAATTAAATTTGTTTGGTTTCTATTGATTTCTTTCATACTTTTAAGAAAAAGGATTTTTTAAACTACGTCATTCTGTACAGGATAATCCAGAGCATGATTTCCTTAAGAAATAAAAGTGACCAAAAGTTTACTCAGAAAAAAATTCTCATTCTCTAAGTCAGATTATTCTTGTGAATAATTAAAAGTTCACAGCTTTAGCAAGTAACTGGGTTGACATTAAGAATACAGCCATTATAAGCTAATCATTATTAGACATTAATTTTTGTAGATCTGAAGATCTTCAGAAATGAAGAGAGAGGTGGAAAACCAAACTCTTTCCCTATCTACAAACAAACAAACAAATAATCTTTCCCTCTCCCATAGCTATGGAATGAGTAGCAAAAATACTATTTGATTCTTCTCTCTGTGTGTCTTCAGTCAATTCTTCAGGGCCAGGTCAATGTACTCCACAGCCACTGCCAACTTAACCTGCCCTAATTCCTGGAAAAGAGGGCTTTGGTTTTCAATGTTCTGATGGTAGGTAAGTGAAGGACCTATACCACAGCTTCTTTTGACAAACAATGTATTGGGGGAAAAAAAAGAAAAATCTAAAGCAAAAGATTCTGCCAAAAATATTTGAACTTAATTATTCCTTTTCAGGACTTTATTAAAATACATTTAAAACTTCAATCATCTTCTTTCATCTACTGACAAGTGAGTGGTTTTGAAATTAAAAAAGAAAACTCCTAATAATTTGTAAAAAGTTTCTTATATAGTAATTTATGTCCTCTTGTTTTAGTCTGATGAATAAACAAATAAATAAATAGATAAATAAAAATATTGATGAAAGTATTGTTTTTGTTACTCATACAAATTGTATAATGGTATTATAGCTACAAGAACTGGTCAGCTTTGGTCCAGAGATCTTACAATGTCCTTCTAAACATTCTTCATCTATTAGTATGAATTTATCAAAGAATTATCAATATTAGGGTTTTTAAATTATTTGCAAAGTTGCATGCAAAATTCTAATAACTGTTAGGTTTCTGAACTAAATGTACTTGTTTAATTTTGTAAATTTTATGTACCTCCTAAAACTTCAATTGTAGTATCAAAACCTTATGTAACCTACAATCCTTTTTTATTTTAAAAATTACTATATAAAGTAGGGAAGTATCACAAGTTCTATTTTCCAGTGAAGAATGAAAACCCTTTTCAAAGTAAAAGAAAGCYTTTGATGATCCACAGAAATGCACTCAGCTCCTCTGAAACTTTAATCCTTATAATTAATGACACACTCTTTCCTTACACTTTTTAATATGTTTTGTGTAGTCATCCAAGCAATTAATTTGATACATAAGAAGGGCCAGCCCGTCTCTCAAAAGTCTCTGGCAATCAAGGGAAAAAGTACAGAATCTGAACGTGACATAGGGAAAACATCATGACCAAATGATTTCTACATGCATAAATACTGTGGAAATCAGATTTCCTGACTTTGTATGTTCACCTGAAAAGCTCCTCTACATAAGCTTCTCCAGAGGACTTTTCATTATAAAATCATTTACACAAGGCTAACATGTATTTTGGATCTAGAAGTACCGTCCAACAGATTTTAGCATCTTAAAAGGCAGAGGTTTCTTAATGCCCAGAGTGAAGTCTGTTCATAATTACAGACATCTACAAATTAAAAAATAAAAATAAAAACACAAAAAACCAAAGCCTTGAAACTGGGCTATTGTATCTGCACAAGACAACTGTGTCTGTTCACATATATGTAGTTYACCTACATGTGCTCTGCAATGCTCACAGCTCGGTTATACCAGATTCACTGTGCCTATTTGTTAGAAGATACATATGCATTATATGAACAAACAAGTACACAGGCCCTAAATCTTCACATTAATCCAACTTATTAATGCAAATGACAGATTTTTCATAGAACAGTGAATTTTTGTGCACATGCTTCAGGCTGACCTTTTGTTGCAACAAATCTTTTGTTAGGTCATATTTTGTCTAAAATCAAGTTCACAACCAAGATTTAAAATAAACTGGATTTCTGAAGAGTATCTGTAGAYCCCATACTTAACCAAAAAACTGAGGCTGAGTGATGGCTACCTTTGGTATTGCCATATGAAATACAGCCCTAGCTCTTTTCATGTTGCTACATGGAATAGTTTAATCATTTTTTAGTCGCTGAAGAATTTACCAATTCAAACCTTACGTTTTTTGACATTTTTGAACCAAGCCATTTTAAGAGATAGGCCAACCTACCACAGACAGTGCAGCATATTGAGACAGTTGATACACTTAACTAACAATTATTTTGTTTTCTGTATTAAGCATTCCTCTTGTGGTTTGTGATAGTAGATAGAAATATATTAAAAAAAGAAAGAGAAAAAAGAAAAAAAATTGTGAAAAAAGCCAAGAGATACAGTGAAAAGTTAGGAAAAGGATTCTAATTTTTCAGTGAACCAACAAAACCCTGATAGCTTTTGTTGGGCCCCATTGCCACGATGTCTCCTGCTTCCTTCTCACCTGGGGACCAGGTTTTTACTTTCACAGAGGGTCAGGTCACCCTTCCTGGAGAGAACAGTGGAGGCAGGAGCCATCTGCCCTACAGCTCTTAAAGGCTGCTGTGGCTCTGTTGCCAAATCAGAATGCTGGGCCTGAGACCAATTCTTTTTTGATTTTAGGCTGCTGTGGGTTTTTTGGTGAAAAGCCAGGCCAACTGGGCTCCAGAACCTCATATAATATTCATAAAAATACAACAAAATGTGAACTAGAAAATTTTAGCCAAGTGTATTTGACACCAACCTTTAATCCTTTCAACTTTCCACACTGGAAATGCTTTGCAAAGCACAGAAAAATGTGAAGAAATTAAGCTGCAGTTTTTCTAACTGATACCAAACAACACTTGAGAATGAAATGTTTTTATGAATTACAGAGACGAAATGCACAACAGTTGAACATATGTTAATTTAATTAATGTCATCATCTGTGACTGGAAATAATCAGTATTAATCTTGATGAAATGTAAGAAAGTATTAAATGAGATCATATTTGTGAGAGCATGTTCAGTGATAAAAAAGTGAAAAGCAAGCAGAATATTTTCACTTTTTTTCCTCTGGCTAAATTTCTTTTCCCAGAAATATTTTGTTACCACACTACAAAACAGACTTAAATCCATCGATACACCTCTGAGAATGTATCTGTATTTTCTTTTCTCTAGGACCTTTTCCTTAAAATATCAGTTCAAGATGGCAGAATGTACAATTACTCTTTCAATAGAATTGAGACAATTCTGCTAATAATTTTCTTACACCATTCAATTAATAATTTTATTATTTAGAGTGTTTTAAACCACCTCTTCCTCATATCCTTCAAAAAAGACTGTGTTTTACCACCAAAGTTCTCTGGGAGAGAGAGGAACAATGCACGTAACTGGATCCCTCACCTATTGTTTTAAAGTACACCAAAAGAACACTTTTTCAAATCTGTAGACAATAATGAAAACACCTCAATAGAAAACATAGACAATTTTATCTCTACAAATTTAATGAAAAAAAGATTACTTTAACAGTGTGTATCAGTAGGGACATGCAGAAGTAATGTCACTGTGAATAACACTATTGTAAAACAATTAACCTATGAAGCAGTATGTTGCAAAGTCTTTTGCTCAAGTACTTGAAGTTCGAAGCAAATCTCAGAAGACAAAAAATTCTGATTAATCAGTGTTGACTAATACATTATCACTGTTTGCCATAACATACCTTTGCTTTTCATGCAGACTAACAAAAATCATCTAGCTTTCCAAAGCCTGTATTTTGATTTTATATTGAGCTTGTTATTAACCACAATCAAATATGCAAAGTCATATTCTAAATTTGTACCTTTTATCCTCAATGACTGTTATTTTCCCATTAGTCATATTGGTATAATCAAGAATTTGTCAAATTATGTTTTGATTAATKAATTTTTTTCTGCTATACTTAATAAGCACACAATGGCAATCATCACTGAGAGAAACCTTCTCCCATCTGGGTTTTCATATTATAAAGAATGAATGTGTTATTAACTGGCTACAATTTTCCTCAGAAACCAAAAGATATTATGAACCACAGTCAGAAAGTATGTATAATGACTGTTTGCATGTTTAATCACAAGTGGGTACTTTGCAGCATCATTTTATGATTGTTAGCACAACTCTGAAGACAGTCTTCCGGTAGTCTCTGAACATATGTTTGAGGAACTGGCAGCGATAGTGGCATTTCTTGAAATAGTTCCCTTAAAAAAGAGCAAGTTCAATTTTGAAGATATGGATTCCTTTCATGTTCCTATCTAGCATGTTTACAGGAAATACAGTGGGAGTGGAAAATGCAATTAGAAAGTTCTTTCACACCCTTCTTAACTTCTTTTGCTTAACAAAGAAGAAAATATGATCAATGCGCTATCACAGTAAATAATAGATATGAAGCAAGCAGGAAGTGTAGGAGGATTTACAACAGAATAGCTGAATTTCTAGGAAGGATATTTCAAGTGGAAGGAAAAAGGTAGCAGGAGAATTTTTACATAAATTTGGAAGTAAAAATTAAGTCTAAATTCAGAGCTGAACATAAAATTACAGAAAATGAAAGTGTGTCTAATTTTCTTGATGATATCCAAAACACTGTAGGAGCTAATAATAAGGTTTGAATGAGAACTTTGATCAAGATAAAATAAGAATATACAGACATTTTGCTTTTGCTACCCAAAAGTTCAATTCAGTTCATTCACAACAGAAGGTGAACATTTTGCTGTTGTAGCCACAGTCTATTGAGATATTTGAGTTTTCACCTAGTGATTCTTGTCTAATTAAGGTGTTTTTACCAGCCAGCCTTACTCTTCCCAACAGAATTCCTTATATCCCGAGTCTTTGCTTCTGTCTGATGAATAGTTTTGTAGCCTAATGGCAGTGTGTATCGCTTCTTCTTTCCCAGCTCCTTTACCAGGCCTGAGGTCACCCTCTCATCTGGATTCAATCTATCCTAGAGATGCGAGCCTTACCAAAGATGCATGTGGGTGTCAGCTATGTCTATACAGCTAGTTTATTCCTTTATAGATCTGTACTGCCACTGAGACAAATGGTCCATCGTTACTGCTCTTTCTGTTTTGCTGCCACCTCTACCCGTGCACATACACAAGAGACTCAGACCAGGGAACTGATGTGTCACCTAGCAAAAATGAATGGGTTTCTGTTTGTTTGTTTGTTTGTTTTTTTCCCATCTGTATTTTGATGCCTTAATGAGGRAATGAACGTACCAGTGCAAGAGAAAAGGAGGATCAAACAGCTGAAGGTACAGGAGAGGAAGAAAAAGCCATTTCCTTCTAGAATATACTGGATTTAGAAGGACACTGAGTTAAAATCGYTGTGTGAACATAATTTTGCTGTTTGGAATTGGTTTTCCTATTCTGTTTTAAAAAATCTAGTCAGCAGAAGGAAGTAGTAAGTAACATAGCGAGAGGGACCTTGAATCAAAACAATAATAATAGTATTAAAATACTCAAAAGCTACAAATTACAAGATCTGAAGTTGATTAGACAACCTTCTGATGAGGTTAAATGTGATATTATGTCCTACTTTCCCAAGGAATGTGAGTATCTTTCAGTCCATGGGATGGGCAATACAAGATTTGCTCAGCTGATGAAATACCCCAAGGACACAGYCCGCTAAGGCAAAGTAATATGAGAATATTTAAAATTGGGAAAATGAAGAAGAGGAATTAAATTCAGATCTTATCATCTGCAATACTTTCATGCATTGTATTGCTAGATAAAATGTCAAGTTTCTAGAAAAACATAAAGTACCAAATAAAATACATTAAAAACAGAATTTGACATCACAAAGGAACAAGTGACCTGTAATACCAGATATTCTTAGACATTAGGCATATTCAGGATTGAAAGGTCATCTGTTGTCAAACAACCAGTCTCTATCTCATCATTTTCAATTACTGCAACTCCCATGTTTAATCAATTCCAGGGTGCTTTTATAAGACTATAATACTAATTGACCTGATAACATACTATTAACATTAATGAGTAACAAATCATTCTAAAGGAGATGAGTAAAACAAATAAGAAGTTCTGTTTTACAGGAAATAGGTCTTGTTGGGAAGGGCAACTTTAAAATAAGATCATGGATATAGAGATTAAATTCATAGCGCTGCCGTGCTCAGTAAAAGAATTCTCCCTCTCTCAGCAAAACAAAATTATACACATAAAAAAGATTTGATTGTTCAGTGCACTTTATCATGCTGATGCTTTTTCATATCAGGAATACAATATTTAAAAGGGAAGACCTGAGACCTATGCCCCAAAATATTGTGACTTACTGAACTTTGCAACTGCATTGACAGTAACTGACCATTTGCCTTCTAATAGTTCAGTGAAAAAATTCTCGCATCTCTAAGGAKCTCTGCTATAATGAATTACAATCTGCTTGGTCACAAGGCTTTCAGACCATATCTTGGTTATCATTCACTTATTGTGGCCCACTAACTTTATATTTCCTTTACTATCAATTGCACAAATATATCAACAACCTTGTCATTCGAAGCCAAAATGTAGAAAGTTCTTCAGGCAGAATGCAATAGAATTTCTAATAAAATCACTTATTGCAATTACTATATGCAAAATAAAATGCTTCAGAAAAGTTAAATTCAAACCAATGAAAGTTGTATTTTTTCTTGTCATTACTAGATATCCCCACTATATCTGTTCTGAAAACTTTTGTTTCTGAACTCAACCTAAGTAGAAAAAAGATAATAACATGGAAGAATAAATTTCACCCAACTAAATGAAGATATTCCTTACCAAAACTGGGGAGCAGGGGTGAATTATAGAAGGATATGACCTTGAATTCCTATTTTCAGAGAAGTGCTCTATTTAAACAGGGAATTCAAACATCAGTTTAAGTGTATTCTACTGTCAGTCTGTCTACCTGAATGCACACTTCAGGAGCAGCTTTACGAGAACTTAAAATATTGGCACAGTCTGTTCTGCACAGTCAGTCCTTCTGGATGAGCAAAAGGAAAGAAGAAATCAGAGAAAGTTAGGCTGAAAGAGATTTTGAGAGTTTAATCAACTTTTTTTCCCAAGACAGGATCAGCTCTTCCTAACACATTCTTGACAGATGTTTGTTTTATCCATTCTTAAATCCCTAAGGATTCCAGCATTCTGGCTAGGCAAGCCATTCGAATTCTTAATCAACCTTAAAATTAGCAAGTTCTCCCCTGTGTCTAATTTAAACATTCTTTACTGCAATTTAAACTCATTACTTCTCTTGTACCAGGAGGTATAGAAAAGGTTTTCCCTTTATCTTTTCAGCAAGTTTCCCTCTGTGAAAACCCTTCTTATGCGACCAACAGTCTCATTTTTTCTAAATCTTTGAGTCTTTCTGAACATCTAAACTTATGACCCTTTCTTCCCTTGTCCTTTTCAGCCTCAGAAGGACAGACCCAGCTGCCTCTGAGCTGCAGCTTTACTTCTCAGTGTTTCACCTATCTCTTGCAAGATGTACCACAATCCTGCTCATGGTCTAAAAAAATATTATCTCAACCTTCGGTCATCGATGAAAAACAATACTATGAAAAAAGTTGAGCAGTTTGTCTCAACTGCTTGATATTAATTTGTATGTGATTAGAAAAGTTTTAGTTCACTGAAAGAGGGAAAAGGGGCTAGAGACCTGGTTTTAATTTAAGAAGTTATATTCTGAATATCTGAATATCTGAATGGCTTTTGAGATCATCATTGATTGTTAGTCAGTGGGAGTCTTTTCATTAACTCCAGCAAGGATTTGAATCAGATTCTTAGAATTATAGAACTTCGAAGTGCATAATTCTCATTATGTCAACGGTGTTAGATGCCTAGCATCCGCGTGTCTTCCTGCAAAACCTATTTTAGTGCTTATTAATTCAAAGAGCACTGATGAAAAACATCAGCTTGTCCTATCAAAAATGGGATTAATGCTCCATTTGCACAACTTTTTAAAAGCACGACATATAATATATATACAATTAACACGATTTTTACAGCAGAAGCAGCAAAAGTCACAATCTGTACACACCAGCTGCTGGCAGCTTAGCAGAACACACGTTGATTTCAAATGTTTGATGTCTCATGTCATTTAGAAAGCATGAGATTTGGACGAACAGCAGCCCTCTCCAGGCTTTTGACATACTCTAGTAACCAATCTGTTCTCTTGGACTTAGCTGGTGTGCGCAGGACAGAGGTACTTAATGAAGTACTGTAAATTCTAATTTAGTGTCTGCAGAATAAATGAGGTTGTTGAGAAGCAATCTAACTTACTTACAGGTCACCATATAAATAATTGAAGGGTGCTGTCCAATACTACATAGCCTGTGTTTATCAAGTAATCTCTCTACAGTTCCACCATTCATCCCTGTTTTTCACAAAACTTACATCATTCTGACTATTAACACATGCCTGACCTTCTATGTTTATTCTCAGGGACTAGCCCAAGCAAGGCGGAGGTGCTAAATTGATGACACACACCCAGGCTCAGACAACAGCAGAGCATGTATCTATTACTTCCATTACTCTCTGCATCTCTAAGTCCCTAGACAACCTCAGTTGCTTTCATAAGATTTCCTCCAATTGCCTTCTGTGAAAGATGTATATTTTTACCACATTGAGTTTGCATTCAGAGGTTTGTCTTCTGCAACATTATATCTTCTTTATCTTTGAGTATAGTATATTTTGTTGCCCTCCTTTTTTGTGACGTCTGCACTTATCTCACATTCTTATGAAACAAGGGTTTTCTGTAGTGTAAAGTAATAAGAAATGTCAATTTCTACCTATTTCATATTTTGTTTTCCTGACAAAATTACTCCCCCTAGAAAAGTATATGCCTGGCTTATTGACACTGACTTATTCTAGAGGTCCAAGGAAATGTCAACATGATATTGAAGAATTTTGTAAGACTCTGTGAAAAATGTCTGTGAATGATTTGGTTGCTGAAAGGCATCCTGATTTGGAGAGGACACAGACTAGGAAACAATACTATTGTCCTCCCTAAGATTAAGTAGCATTTTTCAAGTCATTAAGTGATTGTCAATTTCCAATATTCTGGTTTGTCAGTGTGCTCAGGGATGATGAAAAAAAAAGTTATGAAAGTTCTAAATCTTTTAGCTGATGATTTTAATGTGGTCCAAAATTATAAATTTTAATAGTTTAGCATTCTTTTTACAAGTGTGCCTAATCCCATTTTACTGGTTATGACATTGAGGTATATAAAGGATAATTTTTTTTTCATTTTCTTCTCTCCCTCTCTTTTATGTATATATAACTGATACATAACATGGTTGAAAAAGGAACATAATACTTTAATTATCAAGTTGGGGGGGGACACTCTGGTCTGTGGCATGCTTCAGGTGCTACTGCAATTAATTTTAAAGAATAAGAACAGCAACAACTTTGATAGTTTTCCAGAAATTATCTTTTCTCTGAAATCAGTTTTGTATAGCAGCTAAGGATATATAATTTTAAGTGAGGTTTTTTTTTTTATTTTTGTAGTGAAAATCACAAAGTAGTTATATACTTAGAACAAACCTGTTGAAGTGTATTTGTTTTAGAAAGAACAAAAAATTTTATAAATGTTCCTACCATGTAAATAATTCAGGAGTTCCAAACTGAGTATTTCTATCTCAAATTTGTGTCTGACTTGTCATTTACAAACAGAATATGGCAAGATGTATTTCATCTGAGTATTTGACATCAAAGGAAAATGCTGTGTTTAGTGTAGGTAGCTGATTTCTTGCTGGTTTTGGAAATCAGATGCTTCATTGTATATGTGAAAGAAAAATATGTTAAGATTTTAGGAACATGTAAAGAATACCAAAACTGTAACAAAATGTTTTTATTCAGTACTGGAGAAGTATTTTTCTCCTTGTTTTCATTTTAAAATTAACTGACATTCAGAGTCTTGGGAGCAAAAGAAATTGAAAAGATTTTCTTAGTGGCTTTTTCTTATTTACTGACAAGTCAGACACACAGTCAAAAAACTGCCAGACTGGTCAGGAGTTTGGTGTGTTATCGGCTATTTAACACGAAGATATTTCAAATTACTTCTGCTTATTTAACTGCCTTGTCCACTTGAGCTTATGGCAATGATTTTGAAATCTCCTAGACAGCAGACTCAGGTCAATCAAGTAACTCAATGACTTCAATGGGATTATGTGCAAGCCATAAAGAAAAAGAAGTAAATATATTTCAGGTTTATGAACATCAGAGCACATACGTATACATTTATGAACATCAAAATGCATATAAAGTTGTGGGTTCTGTAGTACTTGCATGAATTTTCTGTCTATCAAAAATACCAGCAAACTTACTTTCTGTCTGCCTAATGATAGATTTTTCTGTAGGACTTTTGTCTTCTTTCTATGTCTGTTTTTATAGAGAAATATTGAAAGATGTATTTAGCCGTTCAATGACAATAAGCAAAAGTGACTAACAACTTACCTAAGAATTCTGCTGCACTGTCTATCCTAATAAATAAAGAAAACTTTCCATATGATTGTATATAACTCAGTTTTACTTTATTCTTTTTTACATTTATCATTCTTCAGTTTATAGTATTTTTTTATAATTTTTGTAATCAACTTGCTGAAATTACTGATACAGAATTTTCTGAATGCACAAATTTGTACAAAAATTTTCTTCCTTGTATTCTTGCAGTTTAAAGAAGCTGCCTTGAAAAATTTCTGCCAACTTACTAAGAGAAAATACTAAATTATTGAGAAAGTCTTCCCTTAATTAATTTTATTGCTTTTTTAAAGTGGTATCATGTTTCTGTAATTTATAACTAAGATAATTTCAGTGCCATGATATCACATCAAAAAATTGGTAAAATGACTCAGCCATTATCTTCATGCAATACTTATATGCACAATGATTTTAAGAGCTTATTCAGCTGTCACCTAGAAGGTGCATTAATCAAAATTGTATATTCTCATTAATAAGAATTGCGATTATATTTTCCTTCAGTTTTCATACTGACAAGTCAAGAATCTTAAAACCAATCCTTTCAGAACTGGAGAAAGCCAAACTATTCAGATCAATAGATATAAAATATTCCATGTATAAATTCATATTATTATATGAATGTATATTATCATATGGGAAAACTTGCAAATGCTCAAATAATGGCTGGAATAGCTTCTTCTGAAGGCTTAGTTTCAAATTACCTTCCAGAACACTGGATATGTTCATTCAAATTCATATTGTGGGCCTTGTGTCCCTGTTGTCTGGTGTTCCAATTTTCTTCTCTCAAAAGATACAGATAAATGGTTTAGACTGGGTGCTTTGTGATCCTGGTGGTTTTTTTTTTTTTTTTTTTCAGAGTTGAAACTGAAGGAATTGTATTGACAAGTGCAAATATCTGTGGATCAAAAGCAAAGCCAATTTTTATCCAAACCCCTAAAGACTAAAATTGCTGAATTTTATAGTGCTCTGTTAATTTTCTCCTAATAGAATTATTCCTGTAGTTTATGTCTCTGCTTTAATTGGAATTTACTTCACCTATTAAAAGTTTTACCAGAACTGACATGCTTCCATGAGAAGTTCAGGTTCTGAGGGACTAAGTCCAGCAAAAAGACATTTTGTCAGAAATTCATCTACCAGATGTGGAAATAATACCTTGAATTTCACTGTCAGCATGGAAGCTCTGGGTAATTGACATGAAATATTTAGATGTGCCTGATACTGTTTGCCTATGAAGAGCTGGCATGATATTTACCGTTCACTCTTCAGAAACAGATACCTTAATCATATATATTATTACTACAAAGTCTTAGGGGGCAATCATTTGTCTACAGAAGAAGTTAAGAGGACCTTCATAGTTTTGTACTTCTATGCAGCATTATAGCTGGACTACAAGCAAATTAGGCCTTAAACGAGCATTCCACAGCTGCCTAAATCAAGATATTTAAACGCCTGAGGATGCAGATAAACATTAAGTATAATTTCCACAATAGCACGTGCAAATGACAGTTCTGTTGCTTTCCTACCAGAACTAGTTAATAATTACATCTGAAGTGAATGGAACTCTGTAAATATCACCCAAGACTTATAGAAATGAATGTATAGAAATGAATTAATGAGAACAACATGGCAAGAACATGTTTTGTATAAGCAGAGAATTTGTATTTGGTGTATAAATGAGTCTGTAAGTGTGAGTGTGCGAGTCACTGAACAGGCTCTTTCCAAACTGCTGCTGTTTGTGTGCTGTTATTAGACATTACTGACACTTATATTGTCTCTGCAACTACCGATCAGAGTACTACTAAACAACTACTACAACTGAATGTGTGCAGTCACTGAGGATGGGATACATTTCCAGTTCATGACTGTATATTTATGACTATATTGTGGACATTACCACTACTTGGAAAAGGGATTTCTATCACTGTCTTTCAAGCTGCTCTGCCATTTAATGTGGTTGTTCAAATGTAAAAGATTGCTTGGATGATAATATAATTCTGTTCATATTGTAATCAAAATCAAAATGAGTTTTCATGAAAGCAGTATTTGGCTTTATCACAACATATTGAGAACGACTAATAGAAAAATCTAACCTGATTCCTTATTTCTTTTTCTTTGGTTGATAAAGTAAGATATAACCCATCTTATTTTCAAATTTGGGAGTATCTGATGAAATGAACAGACAGACTTTATGGGTGATGGCTTTTATTCTGATCAACAGATGAACRACATCAAGGATATAAATAGAAAGCACATATCCATATTGTGGTTTATCATTCTGTCTTAAAAAGAGGCAGTTCACATTTGAGCAAGTGAAGGAACTCAATGTTCCATCAGAGAAGGGCAAAAAATTATTCTTAGAGAAATCTTAATACCCACACATCTGAAGCACATTATGAATTTAGCAAGCAGCTTTCATTCCCTCTTCTCAACATGTTATAATTGTAATTAATATGGCTCTGACTGAGAGATGATCTGAACTTTTTTTTCTCTCTCCCTTTCTGTAAAAGACAGGTGGGGATAGAAAGCTTTGTTAGACTGAAATCAGTAATGATTGCTCTCAAAGGAAGGAGTGGCAATTTGGGCAGGGCAAAATCTGTCAGTTTCAGAAAAGTAAAAYGAGCAGATAATTGCAATCGTCAACTTTCAAGGTTCACTTAAACCTTTAAAAGAAACGAGCAAATTCATGTCATTTCCTCTTCTTTTACAAGAGACCTAAGTTGCCCCCTTTATTTTTCTGGTGTAAAGGTACTGACAGGAAGATGGGTGGGAGAGCAGGACTTCCTGGTTGTTTTGTTGGTAGTGGTTGGGGGTTTTTTACCTTAATGGATCATCTAAAAACGATATAATGATGGATTCCATTTTACATGCTTCTCATTTCTCTGACTTTGGGACTATGAGCCTCTATCAGATGCTACCCAAAACAATTACCTTCATCTAGAACAAAGATTATTGGCTCATGAGCTATTGAAGCAAAACGACATGCTGATCTCCRCATCAACCTAGACTGTGGTCGTAGTGTCCTTTTAAGGTCATGCTGTCAGAACTTATAAGCTACTGCTTACTTAGAAGTTGCAGTCTGAACATTTTGAATACCGCAGGTGCAATGAAGAGCCTCCTTGCTTATTGGTGCGCATTAATTGATCGCCAAATAATCGAACAAAGACACCTCTCATAATAAGCAACACCAAAAATACTGGGCAAGGCTTGCTTGGTTCTGTTGGTTTAGGAAGGAGGTATTTAGAGAATAAAACAGAACCCATTAACACTGCCTAGAGAAGCTACGCTATGGCTGTGTCTGTACTGATGGGCTAAATAAAACAATGCCAGAGGCAAGATCATCTGTGCCCGCTAGCTGCCAGTACAGTCCCTAGTATATATCTGATTTATGCCAACATGAACTCTTTCAGACAATGCCTAGGAATGATTTGGGGTGTTGGGTGATGAAGGACTGTTCCCAGCATGCAGTATGCATGAGGCCACTCTGGGTATTGGGTGGGAAGTCAGCTGTATGAACACTATCGGAGCCAAGCCATTTGTCCAGAACAAGAAAATTATGTTTGGACTATTTTAATTACTGGTTTAGATGTAGCCACTAGGACCATAGTGAATGGCTGTAAAAGTTTAGGTAAGATAAACAGGTATATAAATGCTTAATTTGTAAGTCTTTTTCCCCTCTGAAGGTTTTCTGTTACTGATAAAATAAACTTGTGATTTAGAGGGATTTCAAATCACCATTCCTTACATTTTCCAGACAGAAGAAGTATGTGCATCCAAAATGAAGGGTATGCACTGCCAGTGATAGACACCTGGATTCATTCCACATATTTACAAAATTACTTGGCTCCAAAGGCTAAGTCAAGCCTTAAGTGAGCTTAGCCACCCTTTGTGTGTCCACTATACTTCCATGCTTTTAGTTAGTTGTTGAGGCAAGTAAGCCCTAAACGTTTCTTCTTTGCATTGCATTTGATTTGGGAACCGACTTAAAGGTGTGAAATATCTCTTTTAAGTCATGATAAAATCCAAGCATCACGATTTAAAAATCTCCTTCTCCACATGGGGTATTAGATTGTGTAGGAACAAACAGATAGACAAATGTCTGTATTCTTAAATCAAAACTACTTAGGGAAGCAACAGTAGCACTGACAGGGTGTGATGTTTCCTGGCACACTATTCAGAATATAGTGATCATCATTCATTTCATAAATTCTATGGACTTCAACTGATTATCTAATAGGTCTTCAACCAATGGTCACTCAGTAAAAGACACTATACCGAACTACCATTCTGGGTTTTTTTTATGTAAGAGGTTCTGAACAAACTCTTAAGATTCCAGTTAGAAGCATGAGATACCAGAAGGCTGTGCTGAAATTCAGTTATCTGAGACAATTCAAGATTCTGACTCCAAAGGGGGTCACAATCAAATATGAAATCAGAAAAGTTAAAAAATCTCTATTGCAGCCTCTCTGCCTTGACTTTTTGCACTCTTGTCCAATAGTTTCTTCCTTCTTTTTTCACTACACATACCCACTTTGTTACTTACACATAATAGCATTTTCTCTTTAAAAACAGCTTTTTAAAAAAATATCTATTTAAGTATTACTATTACTGGGGAAAATGCAGTAAAGGGAAATATCCTTTCACCCTGAAATAGGAAGAATGGTATTTTTACATTTGGTTGTGTAAGCTCCCTGTTCATAACATAGCTGGGGGCTTGGTGTGGGAGGAATGTTTATACATGTCCACCAAACTCATCAACTTTTCTATTTTTGTTCAAGATGACTGTACGCTTCTAGATACAGACAATGACAGCCCAACACAGATTCACACAATCTGTAATTACCTGCAGTAATTCCAAGCTCTGTTACTCAGGTCAGACCACCTTTAAGTGAATCAGCATTAGAAAATAAATACATATTAAAAAGACATTAATTATATGGAAAAGTTATAGAGAAAAGTGGAGTTAACCTTTCGCAGTGCAGTTTACTCAGCAGATTCTTAAATGGAAAAATTTGTCTCAAACATTTTTCAATCATACATAAAAAAATAAGAGAAACATTACAGTAAGAAAGACGATTCTAATTTTCCTCTAACACCTTTCCTTTATAGAGAGCATATTTACAAGCCAAACTTCTGTTGTAATTGAAATAATTTCTTTTTATTTTTTATTTTTTTTTAATGCACCCAAACTAAAAGGGAATGAAAACTTTAACCTAGGAATTGGTAGATTTTTTTTAATGGCCAGTATGTTAGAAATTTTCAGACTTCTACCAATAAAGCTATTACAGAGCAGAAATTAATTTAATCATTTGTACAGAGGAAGAAAGCAGATCATGTCAAGCAAAAAGGAATATAAAATAGAAATGAATTAATTGAAATGTTGGTTAACTGTGGAGATCAGTGGCAATAAGATTAGTTGTGGACAGAAATGAGTAAGAAATGTGCTGCAGTACTAGCCTAAAAAGCACTAAAAGAAGAATTAAAATTATTCAACAGATATTTAAGATATTTTGGTATATTAGCAGGGGAGTATTTTTCTTTGTTTTTAATTTACTTTTTAAGGTTAACRTCTAGGAAAAATGGCCAAGCAAAAACACAAAAGGAGGTTAAAAGCTACATGAAAATTGCAAAAAATTGGCAATAGTGTGGGGGGGGTGTGTGTGTATACACACCTCTTTTTATGCAGAAATAAACATACAATTTCCAGCAAATAATTAAAAAATCCAACTGCTCATGCAATCAAGAGTTGAAGAATTGTATTGGTCAAAGAAGATAAATTGCATTCCTATGATTTTTAAGGTACGATTAATGTTAATTGACTTCAGAACTGAAAACAAAATTCTTARTCTGATTATATGATCAGTCCAGAAAGCTTAAAGGATCAGCTGATTAGCCTAATGTAGTTTCCATTGCTTGTGTAATTGCATATATTTGGATTACTTTTATGAAAGTTGGTTCTAATATCAAATTTTACACCTCAGTCCTTTTTTACAGTAAGAATATAGGGAAATTTCTATGTTGTTCTTAGTCATCCCCAATTGACATTAAAGTGCCTGTTTCACTGAGGTGTACGTGAGCTGGCATTACCTATCTTTGTTGCTATTATTGAGTGGCAAAGCTTCTTGGGAGTGAAGATTTTCTTCTTACGTTACTCAATTAGCAGGACCGCAGTTTATCTGCTCATGTTTTCATGATGGTATTGCCAAATATATGTGTAAGTTTTGTGTAAATATCTATGTGTATTTTGTCTATAAATCTCAAAAGATAGAACTTGTTAAAAACCTACAAATCCTGAAATAACAGAATCTGCAATAGTCTCTTGTCTTTAACAATATCAGGTATTGAAGTCAAATGTAAAGTCAGAGCAGGAATTTCTCTCACTTGTGTGCTCAAATTTACCTATCAAGATCTTTTGCTGCCAGTTAATCTATCCCAACAGTTAACGTTTACACCTCAGAGCTATCACTAATACTGAATCTGAAGCTGTTTAAGAGCAAGCAAAAAGCTGAAGCTTCATGAAGAACCTCACAAAAAATATCTTACTTTCCTAGTGAAAACCCATTGCAACGGTCCTGTTCTAAAACCCTGAACTAGATAAATGTCTTTGAAATCACTCTGAAGGCAAAGAAAAAGTCAGGGAGATATCATAAAATTTGTGGGCTATCTTGCCTTTTTCTTGGGCTACTGGTATACTTGAATTAATGATAAAAGGACATATATACTTGTTTATTGTTTAGATAGAAGTAACATAAAATGTTCAGAGAGTCATCCTGTTTCCTACATTAATAGTCTACATTTCAGATCTTGCTCACATGTAAGCAGCTTTCAAAAGCAAATAACTCTGTGTCCTTTACTACTGCATAAGTTTATTTTTTAAACATATCAAAAAAAGCAAGGAAGACTGCATCTGCAGATAGACAGCTTTGCAGTTTTAGTCAAACTCTTTACAACCTCTCCTACGCTGGAGATTTTGGATATCGCAGTTGAGATGCCGTAACCAGTAGTGTGAGCACAATCTATAATCTCATACCATAAAAAAGTTCAGACTAATCACTGCAGAAGGGTGATTTAAGTTAATTGGTTTTATGAACAAGGGGAGCTTCCTTAATAAGGTAGTATTCAGGATGCAGAAATAGTAATTGAACAGATGGGAACAGTAATGTTTTACATCACTCTGGCCAGCTTGGCAAAAATATGTTTGTGTAYGTAAACTCTGTATTTTAATCCCTGCCTTAGATGACAAAGAAGGAGTATTTAAGAATATGCTGGTCTGTAGAATTTCCTCCTAGCTGACCAATAGGTAATTTAAAAGTTATTATTGTGAAAAAGTCACATTTACATCATCAGTATTCTCATATAGAAAGGTAATAAGTGAAGTTTTATAAAGGCAAATTTATGCAGGAAAATACACCAAAGGTTGTAAAATATGAAGGTATGTTTTCTAGTTCCAGAAACCCATAGCCACAAATTGCTGGAAGCTCTGAGTATGTTCTGGAGTACTCCTATATACTTGACCTGTTCTTAGACTCCTCTGTGGACATTCACTGTTGACTGTTGAAAAAAGGATATTGGGCTACACGTTCCTAATTTGTCTCCAGCTAAAGCAACTTCTTCAAGGTCAGCCTTTCCCTGAGCTCTGACAAAAACTGCTTATTACTTCTTACTGTTAATGGTTCATGTAATTATTATCACTTTACAGACAGAATAATGACAATTACACCCCTTTAAATAACTGGATGAAGATACAGTATAGATGTTAATTGTCTGTGTAAATATAACCATAAAGCACTACTACTTTCATTCACGTTAACAGCATTCTCTTCCAGATAGTACTAATATTATTCTGCTACTCTAAACTGCAGTATGCAAGTCTAAGCATGTGACTAGAGTAAAAATAAATCCCAATTTTTATTGCATTATGTGAGTCCATCATTCCCTTTGTGGAGTTCAACTAGTTGATTAACTTGTCTGTTTTGCCTCTTCTTCTATTCTGTAATAAATATAATGATAAGTAGCTTTTAGGGGAGGTTATATATAACAGAAGAAAATTCTCACTATATAGATCTTATTTACAATATTATGAGTGTGTGCAAAAAAGACTTATTCAGGTATAAAACCTGTTGGAAAACGCAATGCTTTCAAGGACCATTGGAGCAGGTCCATAGAATTAAGAATACTACCTGGACTTTATTACAGTTCTACTAGAGATTAGTTCTACTTCAGATCAGTTATTAAATCAGCTCACACCCAGAAAAACCTTGTAAGTACTCCACAAGTTGCTCCGGCGTGCAGCTGCCCAACGGCACACCCCTGATTCACTTGGCAGGAATTCAAATAAAGTGCAACACTGATTCATAGAGATTTGACATTCTAAAAGAAGTGATCATCTGTAAACTGTCAGACTTATTCAGATAAATATTAGATAAATTTGTTAAATGGGAGGTTGAGAGAAATGTTGCTCATAAGAAAATGCTACAAAGTTTTTAGTGTGCACCCAAAAATCTTAGCTAAGCTCTCAGATTTATTTTCTTTAAACATTTAATTGGCTGTCTGAAATTCCTTAGTCCTTCTTCCAGGCAATTATGTACTTTGGAACATTCATGTCTCCTTTGGAAGTAAGCTCACTCAAGAAGAGCCAAAAGGCAAAATTACTTGTCACTGTATACTGGCTAGAAACAACTCTATTTCACCACAGCTTTTTTGATTGGTAGTGTCTTCATACTGTGTGCTTAAATTTAGAAATACATGCATGGCTTACACTTTTTAAGCTTTAAAGCCTGGGTTTGCTCTTCTCTTGTGTCCTATTGCTCACAACAGTTATCGTGCATTCATTCTGCTTCTAACAGAGAAGCAGCTCTAATATGAGAAAATTCAGCTTAAACCATAAGATTTTTCAAAGCTGAGTCCAATGTTTGGCCCCTGGGAGTCCAAAACGACAGACCAGTACTCATGGACAGTTTATTCCCTCATCAGATGAAGTCAACCAATAGTATTGCTGCTGTCAGTTGGAAAGACTAAGTTACACAGATGAAAATGCAAGTCCTACAAAATACAGCATTGTTTGTAAGGGCAATCGCATTTGCTTTCTGGATACGTTCTACTAAATGCTTATTCATAACAGTTTTGCCTGAATTCTAAAACTTTTCTGTTTAAATAAAAACAATGGTATGAAGTTTTTAAAAGAACTTTATGAAAGACCTACCTGCCATACTCAAGTAACATTTGCAATATTTCTGCTCTCCATCAGAGAAATTTGCCATTGCAAGGAGTCATATTGCACCAATTTGGTGTCTCATCAGCTGGTGACATAACAAAACTTTTTCATTTTTTTAGGTATTTTAAAAGTATGTTTTATTTTCCACTGTGTTACAAGTAATTAAAATTATTCACCAGCTTTGAGTAACAGCAATCTCATTTTTCATGAATATTCTTCTAAAAGTAAGCTTATTATTCTTCTAAATTTTTTTGCAGGGAGGAATTTATTAATTTATTAATTTATTAATTTATTAATTATTAATTTTATAAACCCAAACAACTTCTTCCCAAGTGTCTTTTACAGTGCCCTGTAGATATTGGAGAGTTTGCAGGAATGTCTGCACCCACCAACCGGTGTTGAGAATCAGACAGGTATGTCCCTCTCATCACTAAGTCTTCTGAGGGTTATCAAGTGCCTACATTTGTGTTAATGGAATCTCAAAACTACTTTTTTCCTCTCACGTTCCTCACATGTGCAAGACAGCTCAGCATTAAATTACGTCTACATTGAGCTCCTTTTTCGCTCAGAATACCAAGAAGAGCTTCTAATCTCTGAAAAAAAGGTCAGCCAAAAATAGAGCTTCATGACTGGGACCCACATTTATGTTGTTATGAGAACCTTTGTTGAGGATATTCATTTGTGTGTAGAAGTATTTCCATATCATGGTCTTGAAATACATCTACTCAAGTCATGCAAAGTAGCTTGCTTTTAAACTTTTCCTCAGATCAATTTGCCATGGGAAAATAACTACCCTGAAGCTTTTCCTAGATAAAATTTTCTACAATAATAATCAATAAGGTTAAGTGTCTCCTAAGACAAAGGATAGCTCTTCTGAATCCATGTAAGTGTCCTCTGCTTTCCAGTTCAGATTCTGTTATATCATGAACTGATCAATACAGCAACATTGATATTTACGTACTTTGAAGAACTCTGCAACCATTTTTCTTTATTGGCTGAGTTATTTTCCTCACAGAAATGTTCTTACTAATAAATCCTCTTGAATTATGAAGGCAGTTATCTGAAAGCTCTGCAACTTATTTAATTGCTTCACTACATAGAACAGTGAAAATCCTTCCAAACTGATTAAAGAAAAAACAGTTTGAAAGAGGAACAAATACATACTATGAATATTGTTTCTGAAAAAAGCATGGTTTTATAATAATTTGCTTAAAGAAGTGTAAGGAAACAGCTCCATTTTGCTGTTTATGGTATGTCCTTATTCTACTTCTCCCCATATGCAGAAAAGACCTATTTCTGGTATTCCCAAAGATGAAGAAAACACAAAACATCAGTTACTACATTGCATAGCTTCCTATTATCTCATCAGTGCAATCTCTTCTTTGGTTAAAAGGTAATGTTTCTGGTAAGGCTAGAGGAATCCTCAATTTTGTGATGTTGTGAATTATGCTAAAAAAAAAAAAGATTAATTAAAAAATGTTTCTTTAGAGCATCTGTTGTTCAGCTTCATGAGAATCTGCTATTTCTGCATGTCTGTAGGTCCACATCCATCACATACATTTCAAAAGTCACTTGTTAACATTAGAATAATATAATTATTAGGAGAATAAAGAAGTATTTACACCACTTATTACTCTACATACTTTACTTGTAATTTTGAAACAAGAACAAGAAAGAATAAAAAACAAGAGGTGAATATATAAAGCTCTTTGCTTACTTGTATTTTTGAAATATAGAAACAAGTCTTAAGCATTCTGAAGGTCAAAAACCCTAATACTCAAATAAATCTAACAACTGCTGTAAATCAGAAAAAAAAMCCCAACAACCCACAAGTAAAAATAGGAAAACATAGCACTGACATGCATGCAATTGCATCATTCCTTTTATCTCTAAACTGAAGGAAATCATTAGAAAACATAAGGAAGGATGACGAAAGTCATGGAAGCACTTGAAAGAAGCATATAATGTAGAAAGTAAAGTAAAAATAAATGTATGTAATYTAGGAAAGGGTGGGCACCAAGTGTCACTGATTCAAATGATATCAGTAAGTAGCAGAAAAAGTAACTGTGAGATACAGAAAATGGGTGAACCTGATAGATTTAGTTTTTGTTGTCCATATACTAGCCTTCTCTAAAGATATTATTTACAGTAGTAAACAAACAAACAAACAAAAAATTACCATAAAGGGAGTATTTTGACAAAGCTACGTCTACCTTTGCTGCTCATGTATAGGTTACAAATGTTTCATGTGAAGTGTTAGTCAGCTTTGAAAAACAAACATCATAGAAGTGTTACACGGAGGTGGCCCTGATAATTATATATCTACTTTAAACTACTATGCTATTACTGTAATATCCCAAGCAACAGTAAAGAACAGTTACGGAACCGAATAACCATTTATGCAAAATAACCCTATTGCTACAGGACAAGCAGAAAGTAGAATATAAAATTATTCTCCTATTAACTTCCATTTGACACTTTCTTTAAAGAAAAAAATAAAAAMCAAAAACCTAAAACCCTAAAGAAATATTTATGGATGGCAAGTATTGTCATGACACAATTGTGCTAGATCAAATCAATATCAAACAGCTTATGTTAGTAAACAAGGCCCTTCAATTTCCCCTTCACAACTCCTCATGTTCTCCACTGAAAGTTCATTATGTCTCTATCCTGTGGTATGCATCAACAAGCAACAGATCTCTAGGACATTGGAGCCTCCAACTTTCCTTCAAAATTATTGATAAAATCCTGCTGATTTCAGAAGAAACAGGATTCAACTCTAAAACATTTTATGATATGTAGTTCTAGTTGGAATACCTGTTATCAAATTAATCAATTATTTAAAATATTGTATTAAAGTATTTTTAATAGTTGCTATGGACAGAATAGAAAAAAATCATGCTTGCCAACTTTGGATTTCTGATCAGACAAGTTATGTGGTGTGGTACTATTTCTAYTCCCTGAGCAATAAATACATAATTACATCCCACATTTTTCTGTTTTAAGCTTTGGATATTATGGCTTATGAAAATTTATGCCAATAAAATTATCATATGATGTTGATGGATAAATAATCCAGCAGACAAAGCATAGACTAATGACTGGTCACAGTCAATATGTAGAGTTTGACTTGCTTTTGTGCATATCTATCCAAACAGTAGCACAGTTCAAGCATTTTCTGAATATTGTAACGGAATGTTGCTGAACGGAGTATTATAACATATAGAGCAGCCATTTGGCTGTATTTTGTCCTGTGAATCTCAGAATTTGTACTCCCTTTTTCCAACCTCCGGGGAAAACACTATATGCATAGAGTGGATAAAAACACAGGAAAATCTACAAGATGAATCTTACAGATAATTTAACTGCTATATTATTATTTTTTCTGTGACAAAGTGTTCCTTACCTTAAGCATAACGTGACCTGGGTGGCCATTACTGTCATTGTGAGAACATGAATAGTACGAAAAAGGACTTCATGGCTGGATTCTCAAAATCCTAAGATCTAGTTGCATTTGAACTAGGACTTTAAATGAGACATCTAAGTGACATTCCTTAGGTGAAGAGAAGAAATTGAGAGAGAAATTGGTTCAGCCCACTTAAGATATGGATGGATCTGAAGATGGATTGGATAGATTTGTGCCTAAGTGCGTTGGGATAAAAAAATCCATAAATCTCAATACATTTGTTATTACATCGAGTCCATTAACACTTATGTCACATAGTCCTGCTGGACTAAATCCTGAAATTTTACCCTATTTATAGTCAATTTTTCCTCAATTACACATCCTTTGAATTTAACGTGAGGTTGCCCAAGTAAAAATGAGAGTCGGAAGAGTAATATCTGCAGGATTTGCATCACTGATAGCAGCAGCAGAAAATTTCTGAGAAGCAGAACTGTTCAACTGATTTGCTTTTAATTAAAGTAAAATTGATTATGTGAAAAATATTATTCATTTGCTTTCACTGTTTCACAGACACAAAAAGCAGCATTGATTAGGTGTCTCTAGAAAAGGGAAGAGCGTGCTTTTCTTTCTCTTCTTCTCAGTTGTGCTCACTGTCTTCAAGAGCTGCAAATAAAACATCACACAGTACAATATTAATATTATCATGAATTGAAGATCRTTATGGTACCCATTCAAGCAGGTTCCTTCACTGCCAAGAAAATAGTTTGCAGAGCCAGAAGTTGAAGGTTGAATACCAAAGGATGGTGGTTTTAGGCTTCTTGAAAGACATTCACTGTTCCTCRTGGGACTCCTTTAGTAAACGAGGATTTCAAGTTGTGCCAAAGTTGTTTGTCACTGAAAGTAGGAAATTTTCATTCTTTTTCGTCACTTACATGAAAAGGTGGTGAGGAAAAGTACAAAAGTACTTTCATCTGTAGCATGAACTCAGGAACGATGTGAAAATGAAAGTAGATTTCTTTCCTTGCAATAAACCTGGAGACTGAAAGCTGAATAAATATGAAACACTACAAAATCTTGAGAGATTGTAAATTTTGAAAGAATAACTTCCCAAGAAGCTCTACTTTGATAGTCTCTTCCCAGTTCTAAATTAATCAGATAATTTTGCCATTTTTTTATAGCTGAAATGTATTGATTTACGGATTAGGAACATAGCAAAAACCATATTTGAATACAGATGGACTTCCACATCAGAATCTGTGCAGGATTGCATCTGTCAGTAGGTCTAAGCCCAATAAACCCACCACAGAAATTGGTGAACTTCTCTGAACTAATACAAAGATTTTTTCATCCAGCCCTACAGTATTATTGAAGTAAGTGATAAACAGACATGAAACTTAGAATCAACATTGCAACACCTTCCTTTGCCTCCTAGAAGACTCAGCTCTGACTTTTATGCCCCCATTACAACACAGGTAATAAATGTTCAATGTATCAAAACGAAATAAATCTGGAGAAATTAAGATTTTGCTAAAAGTAACRGTCAAGTGTTCATGTTCTGTCAATCTCTCAGAAGAAGTAGATGTGCATCTCAGAAATATGGTGTGTTTTTAAAAAATATACTAGAAAATATTTGCATGGATTATAGTATACRCTCAAATACATTTCTGTTAGCTTACTGAACAAATGTACGTCAATATGATACTCAAATCTGATTTAATTACCTAAGTGTAAAACTAGAATATTTCTCTGTTCATGTCTTCAGTACTGGAAGCCAGAAAAGAAAAGACATTTGGGAATGTCCAAAATTAAAATTCTTTATCCTGCAATTCTGCTTTTATAGTTTACCTAAGTTGTGGTTCCAGTTTTTCTACCATTTTATGTCTTACTTTCACTACACGTGTGTGGATAGTACTTTTATATAAAAGCAGAAAGATTTCTGCTAGATAACAGGACTTAGTGTTGCAATGATATTATACTTAAAAAAAATGATATTGTGTTTCTTATGGCTGAGACAAGATCGATGTTATATTCATGTTTTAGAGCATGGAATCTTCAGAGTTAGAAAAATAAAACTGAGCACCTTTAATCTTCTGTTCACCTGAACTGTACTGAAAAGGAACTTTATATTTGAGAAGTGTTACAAATGAAGTCTTGTGAAGGCAAAAAATGTCTGGATAATCTGGAGACTATCAGAAATCTGAAAATAAAACCTCAATTCAGTTAGCAAACATAAAATAAGTATAGATGCTTTGGAAATCTATTAGAACTTCATCATCCACTCAAAATTATCTAATAATCTATGGGATAAGCATAAATACCCGAGGCCAATTCTCCTTACTGTCTTGATGATTCTTCATATTTTTACTTAAGTATAGGGATTATCAGTAACTATAGTAACACTACCATTTGAGAATGCATTTGCTTTCCAAACAATTTCTGGATATTTGTATACAAACTGCTGAACTGCATCTTTCAAACTGAATATGAAGCTGTTCTGAATTCAAATCCTATGACAAGGAACAAAATATAATGCTTAAAACAAGAGAAAAAAAAAAAGATTTATGTTAACATAATTCTCCCAAATACACAAAGAGGCTTCTGCTAAGAGCTTGTTCTTTTGTGCCATCTGTTCATCATTGTGCCTCTCCATTGATTGAGGTTGCAACTGCGATTTTCATTTCAATGAGTATTCTGATTCCACAGGAAACAAATAAAAAGTTATATTGTTTATAAAGAGAGAAAAGCCTAAGTAAAATAAGCACTTTGATAATTTAGGAAGAAAAATGATGCTTAATATAATCACTGTATCATAATTATTTACTCTAACGAACAACGGTATTGTGAAATGCAGTTTATCAAATATGTAACTTTTGCTAGAAACTCTAAAAGAAATCAGAGTGACAGAATTGAGCAACTAGCTGATAAGATCAAATTGTTTGCAATCGATCTTTCCAGCAAATTTGACTAACACTGGGAAAAAATAATGGACCTTTAAGTTGAATTCTTCGCTAAWCTTTGCTAGAAGATGATAGAGAACTTCCAGAGTTGTTTGTTTAATTCTGTTCATATTTTAAAGTAAGATCTTTCAAACTACTACAGAGAGATTTACTAAAGCACTGTAATCTTTCCTAGATTACACATATAGATAATTTAATGTGCCTGTATCTAAGATATCTGAAGTTAAGCAAGCTTTCTTAAGCCCCTGTTCTGCAACAGAATCCACACAAAATGATCATTTCACACTCACTGCTTCTATCATATTGCTGGGCTCAGAGTACTGTAATTCATGGACTAATAATTCTGTAGAGCTACAGCACTACTTTATTGCAAAGACGAAATAGTGCAGTGCTGTGTCGCAAGGTTTTACTCATCCAACTTTTTCCAAAGTTGCTAAATACAAAATAAATTATAAAACAGGACTATATCGATTTCATATATCAAGTCAGTGGCAGTTCTAAAACTGGTAAACAAAACACTTAACCATGATGAGTCTGAAGTGGGGACCCTCTTTTCCAGGTTTTTTTGAGGTGTCTGTGGGGGCAGTTCTAAGATAAGTTTATCTATGGAACGTAAAATGCTATGTCGATTGTCTCCAAAATAAAAATTACTTTTGTTATCGAAGAGTTTATTTTCTGAAAGCACAGAACAACACRTGTCAACATACTTCAGTAGCTCTTTCAGTACCTGAGAACAGAATGAGATTGCAAAGTAGTGGAGTAGACCAGGTATAGAGAGCAGAGCTGTGTAGTTTTGATGAACAAGATGGAGTTTTATTTCCTTAAGATCAAGGAGAAAAAAGCTCAGATTCTTTCTTTTCTTTGTTTTAATTTAGGAAAGTTTTAAAACAAACCTACTCTTACATGTCAAAAGGTCATAATAGTTTTAGATTTTTCCAACTATTCTTGGGCAATAATAATTGCTCAAAGCCTRAGTTCAAAAATAATTTTTCTACCCCTGAAACTATTCTCAGCTTTCAGGTTATTTTCTTCAGTCATGCATCCTGTTGAATCCTACCCTCTCAGAACTGGGATGGTTAAGTTCTTTCTAATGAAGCCTATAAGTTAGAGAGGAGCAGATATTGCAGCTGCATATAATCAGGCACGAATCTTACCTGAAGATAGTGGGATTCAACCTCAACAGAGTTTTATAGACCTCAATAAAATCTTTCTTTGAGGTTATGTCTTAACAGCTACATCCAGTAGCAGCACAGTGCCATGGAGGTCTAAGAGAACAAATCATACAAAACAAGAACAGTGTAGGTTATTCATTTCCAAGATAATATTAATAGGGCCAAAATGTTTAATTGTTATAAGGCRGAAAAAGAAAAAATGGACATTATCTTGCAAAGGACATTGTTATTTTGTCTTACATGCCCCTTTTCATGAAATTGCTATTGAAGTTTAATAACCATGCTTATTTTCATTTATCTCCTATGTGTTGTCATGTCCAAACTGGTGCAAAAGTGAACTGAAAAGCACGTTTCTTGGGAGTAGGCGTTGGTCAGCCCCTCCACCTGCAAGCTTATGTTTTCAAGGTACACAAAAATGTCCCACTGCAGTAGCCCTCAGTGGTGATTTCTCTGACTACTCAGGCTTGCAGAGATGAGCATGTAGCAGCTGGGGCTGAGCAGGAACAGAGGCACTGGACAAAGTTACAGGGTCCTTTACAAAGTCATTAGCATTTTTTCTCTTTTCCAGTGTATAACAGCTAAATATTTTTATCTTGTTAGTATTATCATATTATCTTAAAAATAATAAATCTATACCATTCTTGTTTTCTATGATACTGTACTCTTAATTTTTCCCCATTATACATGCATGCATACAAGTGTGCAGGCACACACACAAAATGCAAATCTACTAAAATTATTCTTAATATCCCCACCAGCTAAAAACCACTAGAGCCACCACTGAACAAACTATTCCACAAACCTCTCTCCAACGCATCTACTATGATGTGTAAAACCACACCTAATCTTGCACACCCACACCTGCACCCCATCCAAATATTAAGCCATGAACTCCTGTACCTGCACCAAAAGACTTTTTTCTTTTTCAAAACCTACAGGTGCATTGACTTGACTTGCATGACTCCCTTTGCAGAACTGTATCTATAACAACACCTCCCCTTAATCCCTGAATGAGAGTATGCCGAAAAGCTCTCACAAATAATAAAATCACAAAACTTCCGCTCAAGGTAAGGAAAAGATATAAATACTAGTTTTATGCCCAACATTTGTGCCTGACCCTAAGACTCTTGTTGATGTAGGACTTTCAAAGACCTCCCTGAGAAGACTGACTGCCTGACTTTTGACTAATAGCATCCTAATTAAATTAAACCAGGACATAAAAGGACCTGTAAGCAGAAATGTTCATGGTCCTCAACTCATCTGACTTGAAAGGCCATAAAAAGTCACCACCAGACACAGAGAAAATTATTCTTAGCAGTGCTTAAAAAACATACAAACATTAAGGAGAAATAAGTTAAAATTGTTCAGATACAAAATCAACAGAAAAGGAACAACACGGGGAAAAAAATCATAGCTGACACTCTCCTCCTTCCCTCTCCCGTTACCASCTACCACTTTCCTTTCACCTGCTCTGGCAGATTGCATCCCTCACAGCACCAGAGTTATAAAAACAAAAGGCCTTTTCCACAGCTGGAGGGTATTTGGTCTGTCTCTCTGGAATACGAATGTTCATGCTGTCATTCATGGTAATCACACCAGTGACAAGACTAAAGGGTGATTGATAATGTCTCCAGAAAGTTTGCAAGTGAAATATAAGTTAAAAATACTCCTCAGGGAGCATTTTTTTCTCTTTTGCTATTGTGAGGTGGTTTTAAAAAGCTGAGCACTGYGGTGAGCAGCATCTCAAGAAATACACTGATGTACAGCTGGACAACAACATCAGAAGAATTAGAGATATTCAGGTCTCTTCATAAGGACAAACTTATTTCCTTTCATAGAACTGGTGGCCACAGTGCCTTTACCACATGCAGTAATCATAACTTTTCTCCAAAAAACTTTCTGAATTAAA
This sequence comes from Phoebastria nigripes, assembly GCA_035582835.1. Taxonomy (NCBI): domain Eukaryota; kingdom Metazoa; phylum Chordata; class Aves; order Procellariiformes; family Diomedeidae; genus Phoebastria; species Phoebastria nigripes. The sequence continues at coordinate 327,301 of JAYKAV010003154.1, forward strand.
TTCTTTTCCTTTTATGTTGCACCCCCGAGTGCCTTTTCAGAGACACAGAGCCATTTTAAAAGTATAAAAAATTATATTTCTCCTTAATTTTTCTGCTGGTAAAAGGAAGGTGATTCTTCTTTTAACCCAGAAGAAATAAAGTGTGCATGCATATAAGGCAACTGAAAGGGCTGTAGAGGAAAAAGCTGGTGTTATTTTGGAATAGAACAGGAAATAATAGGCTTAAGTTGCAATATAAGAGATTTCGGTTAGACAGTAAGAGGAAAACATAAGAACTCTGTAACTTTAGTTTGCTTACTTAGGTTCATGCTTAGTTCAATTCTGATATTCCCAACATTGTTTTACACAAATACTAAGGAAAAAAAAAAAAGGTGAGATTGTGTTCTTGGTATAGAGTGACAGAAAGAAAAGCTTGAAAACAGCAGTACATGGGCTTCATACAGGCCTAATTTTCTTCACTGGGACTATTTTTATAGTTAACATTAGGTTAACATCAGGTGGTGCATGATACTTCAATTAGTACTGAAATATTAAAACAGTAATGTCATTGCATTAGTACTCACTAAACTAAGGAAAGAACCTGCATGGTTAAAAATAGTTATACATTTAACGTAGAGGTAAGATTTTTTAAAATTTGAGACAATTAAGTAATATTTTTTTTATTTTTATTTTTTGTCAGTAGTTGCATTGCTGCCTTTTTGACAAGAGAAACCAAGAACAAAAGACAAGGCAGTTATTGTGAGAACCACTGTCTGTCTCCTTTGTGCCATCTCTTTATGAACCTAAAGTCAAGTTTTTCCAACAGCAGAAGCAGATCCATAGATGTAATTGGGATCTGGCTGTTTCCATAGCACTAAACGGAGTCTCAGTTTAATGTGTTGCTAGCCGCTAGTTTGCTAGGACAGTGCAGGTCCCTCCCGTGGTTAAAGGCAGGATGTAAAGATATTTCAGTGCTAAATGTGTACAGGGGGCCCCTTGTGAGGATTGCTGCCTAACCTCTCAAAGACTTAAACATATCCTTAGCAAAAAAAAAAAAAAACAAACAACCACAAAACCCCACCATAGAAGCGTTCTAGACTAAAGTACATGAACAAAATATGTGTAATCAAACATGCACATCAGTACAGGGTTTCCCATCACCATTGCTTATTGCTTAGTAAGATAAGAAACACTTAGTGGGATAAGAAATAAGAATAGAATAATTTCTGTCTTAGAATCATAGAATCACAGAATAGTTTGGGTTGGAAGGGACCTTTAAAGGTCATCTAGTCCAACCCCCCCTGCCATGGGCAGGGACATCTTCAACTAGATCAGGTTGCTCAGAGCCCCGTCCAACCTGACCTTGAATGTTTCCAGGGATGAGGCATCTACCACCTCTCTGGGAAACCTGTGCCAGTGTTTCACCACCCTCAGCGTAAAAAATGTCTTCCTTATAGCTAGTCTAAATCTACCCTCTTTTATTTTAAAGCCATTCCCCCTCATCCTGTCGCAACAGGCCCTGATAAAAGGTCTGTCCCCATCTTTCTTATAAGCCCCCTTTAAGTACTGAAAGGCTGCAATAAGGTCTTCCCAAAGCCTTCTCTTCTCCAGGCTGAACAACCCCAACTCTCTCAGCCTTTCCTCATAGGAGAGGCGTTCCATCCCCCTGGTCATTTTTGTGACCCTCCTCTAGACCTCCTCCAACAGGTCCACGTCTTTGTTGCGCTGGGGGCCCCAGAGCTGGACACAGTACTCCAAGCGGGGTCTCACCAGAGCAGAGTAGAGGGGCAGAATCACCTCCCTCGACCTGCTGGCCACACTTCTTTGGATGCAGCCCAGGACATGGTTGGCTTCATCTTTCTGTCTCAATTTCCTACCCTTCTGAGCAGTCGCCAGCCTGCAGCAGGAACCATCTCAAGTTGTTTAAATGCCTTTTGAAATTTATGGTTTCTTTCCTGATTTGTGGAACCTTTCTATCACATCTAATTGTTTTCTGACTTCGTCTGTCTATTTAGGTCATGCTATTTCTGACCTTGGCCTAAGCTCCCTGTGTTCTGAACAGTGTTTGTCTCTTAAAGATTCTTATTTGTTTTTCCTCCCTACCTGCCTTTTTTTGATGAGGCTTCCACCAGCGTACAACACCCAGAGGATCGCAGACTTCTCTGTTCTGCTTTGGGTAACTTTCCACTGTTTCAAAATAAACTCTTCCCCGCAGACAGAGAAGAGAACACTGGCTCTCCTGGGCTTCTGCTAACCCATCATCCCAACTTGCTTTTAACTACTGTCTCCGGTCTGGAGGGACACAGTGTAGTCCTTGCCAGCAATACTGCAGGCACTTTAAGATGGAAGAATTTAAAAAAAAAAAAAAAAGCAGAGGAATTTTGTAATAACTCTACCTCATGAAACAGGAACTGTAAATTGTGTATAGACAATTATTCAAATCATCACAACCAATGAACTTATTTGGACTTGATAGATTTTTTTTCTCCCAGTGGAACTATTGAGTTCACTGGCAGGGGGAGTCCTCCTGGGACAGAAAATTATATGAGATCCAGATAATCTCTTTGCAAAAATCTCTAGGCACTTTCATCTCTCTAAGCTACTTTTATACGATGAGCTAAAATGACTGTGGCACACCATGCTAACAAAACACTCAAGAATTTTCATCCTCCGCTTGTCTTCTGTCCCAGATAGCGGAAGGGAGAATGAAAATAATGCTGTGCATTTTCTCTCTTTATGGAAAGGGCTGTGCATAGTCAGTATTTGTAATCTACAATACTAGTGAGATTTAACAGTTTGTAGATCTGTATTTTGTTAGCATTTCTCSTCATTACTACAAAAGATTTACTGGTCAGAATTTGGATGGACCATTTTACTTTTCTGTTGCCATGTAATGAGAGAAACTATGTTTATATATATTTATATAAATGCATATATATGTTAATGCAAACCAGAACATATAAAACCAGAAAATGGAAGCATGACTGGGTTTTCAATCTAATTTTAATAAAGCAAGTTATAACTGACTGAGGGTTAGCTTTCACAGCAGCCATTAATAGGAGTTAATAAAGTCAAGTTACTCTGTTTGAGATCAAACCTTGCTTGAATCATTAAGACTTCAAGTTTCATATGCTATCACACTACTTTGCCCTTGAAACTCAGCAGTGTCGTATAGGCTGCAGAATGAATTTTAGTTGGAAAGTTACACGTCAGTGAACTAGAACTAGATCTCTGGTTCCATTTTACACAGAGGTTGAGTAAAAAAAAGGAATCATAATTTTCCATCCTTCTCTGTGACTCTTTTTTCCTGGGAATAGAAAAAAAATAATACCTTGGTCTTGCCTTCCAAAAAGTAAACAAGGTGATAATAGCAACAGCCATTCCGTTAAACTTTTCTTCATACAGAAGGAACTTTGGGATCCTGTAGGTTTCTGCCAAATCGCTTTGCTTCAGTGCAACAATAAGGCCAAATGAATGCACCATAGTTAGTCCCTATCTCAGCAGGAGGGAACACAGATCGAGGACACTGACTGGCAAGCGATGACAAATCTTGCGACAGCCCCCAGCTGGCGACTCTGCCCTTCTGACAGAGGTCAACAGCAGAGTCAGCAGAGATAATGCGGGCCCGCTTGTCAGCTGCTTTAGCACAAAGTCCTTCGCTGGCAGCCTAAACCGAGACTTCCAGCTTTACATTTGCATCTCTGAGGGTGAGAGTTTGTGATAAAGCTGAACCAAACTAATGGCTCGCTTCCAGTAAAATTGGCTGTCCCTTTCTCCCATGTTCTCTCATCCTAGATGCCTATTCCCACCTCCTCCCTGCTGCTGACTTTGGCACTCATCTGACCTCAAAATGAGACAGTTCAACTTGCTTAGCCAACAGAAGGCTAACAAAATTAAAACAGGAATGGATGCCTAGTAGTGTAGGTGGCTTGAAGGAGGAAAGAAAACGGTGCCTGTAAGTGAGCAAAGGAGGACTGCTCCCTTTGGTGCAAAGAGTTATGAGATTGGCTCATTCACATTGTAGAACCTTATCCTGTGAAGTGGAGTGGAAATGGTGAACTTGCCTCATACACCAGCTGCAGTGGGTAGTTACTGTCACCAAACAGAAAGAACAAGTAGTTGTGGATGGTAAGGCAGCCACAGCACGATCTGCTAGAATTAGCGTGGTGCCTGGGGTTATCCAGTATTCAGATTGCACTGGAGTTAGCCATTAAATCATCAAGTTGCCAGGGTTTTCCACTGCTACGATCTAACTTGCTGCATCACTGTTGTGCTACTATCTAAAGCCATCAACACTTGAATTCCAGCTGCTCCCACAAACAAGCCAGATAATAGGATGAAACTAAAGCATCACTTAAGTTTGTGTATGCTGTATTTATAAAATGCAATCACAGCATGTGCAGGATACTTGAATTAGCTTTAATCTGGCTACCACATCTGTTGAGACCAGTGAAACTGCAGTAGTATGGCTTCTGCAGGAGCCATGTAAGACTGCCTAGGACCCTGCCTACCTATTTGGTTGTTATATGAATGTTTGCTGAACTCGGAGCACCTGAAGACCCCTTTGCGCTTACCAAAGCTTAATATTAGCCTAGGAACCCTGAAATCAGCCTTAAAATGCAATGCAGGTACCGCCTTCATTTGAACTTTTCCAAAACCAATTGCTGTTGTTCCCCATGAACTACCAAGAAATCCAGCAGCCCCATTTTCAGRTTTTCAGAGTTGAATCTGGCACGGAAAACTTTGGGATGCTTGTCTGCTTTCTACCAATTTTCTTCAGCAAACTAAAAGCATTCTAAGGAAATGTGCCGATTTAAACCAGTTGACATCATTGGACAAACAATTTCTGACTAATTTCATGTCTCAGATTATTTCTGTTGGTTAACTGTCATTTGGCCCTCACTTGTAAGAATAACAGAATTATCCTCTTAAGTACAACTTCCTAAGTGGAGGAATTGCTTTGCAACGTGTTTGTTCTAGATGACGCAGATGTAGTTCTGGAGCTTAGAACACAACACAGCCTGAGTCCTAGGATGCAAAAATATTGCCACGGAAAAACATAACAAAAAACAGGAAACATCACTAAAGCCAAGTAGCTCTTACTTTCATTTAACTGGCAACAAACCTAATTATTTTACAAATTTATGATTCTCTGTTTTGGATTGTAACCAGGCAATTGAAGCAATATTTGCAGGAAGGGGAAGAAAAAGAGAAGGCAGGCGTTTGCTCTAAACCTTCTGTTCAGCTTCTTGAACTTAAAACATTTCTGTTCTGTTAATTTCATGTCATTCAGACGCTCGCTGTGAATATCAAATACTGCCACAAGCTAGAGCAGATCATTTTCCGTTCATACATCTCAGCCTAACCAAATGAAGGACCAAATCCATGTCAAAGCCTCACGTCAGTTTTGCTCGGACCCTGTAAAGAAGTTGCGTGCATTTCTAGTTGAGTGTCATCTCCTAATCCTAGGATTAATTAGGTAGAATGTTGGCACACAGGGCCTGGGTGGAGCTGGAAGCTGCTTCTGGAGGAAGGACCTCATTTCAGATGACGAGAGTGCCCTGGTAATAAATAGAAAATGTTAGAGGAAACAGCCAGGCCCAGGCTAGCATGCTGCAGTTAGCTGTCTGCACTTACATGTCAGTGAATTATGAAGAAATAAAAGACCTGCACAATATTAGCCTCTTCATTTTTCTACTAAATTACTCTACCTAAAGAAAAAAGACTGCAGGCTTCCTGAACACTTTTGTCTCAGGCATTTTCATACCTACTTTATAGAAGGGCATGATTCATGTGTCCTTCCTACAATGTCTATGTTATATATAACAAGAAACTACAGCAGAAGCACTTTTTATTTAAAAGCAAAACAAATTCAGATGATTTGAAAAAATCCTTCTGTAAAATTGGTTCCTTTCTTCAAGAAATCAGAGTATTTAGAACTGTCTACACAAGAATATATTTTCTTCCTTCCATTTTAATATAATGAAAAATGCAATTATTCCTTTCTGTTACCTGTGCAAGCTGAGTAGCTGAGTATCTTGCTTTATCTCTCCAAAGAACAGGGACAAACATCAAGTGGATACAGTACAAACATTGTTTGGTAATTACAATTTTAATTAACAGTCAAAAATAACCARTAAGTAGCCAAACTAGATATACACAAACACCTCTTTGCTCTTGAGATGTACAATTTAAAGTCYTAATCAATATTGTTGATGAAGATCCTATGAAACAAAACCTACTGCAGTAAGAATCCAGCTCTTCTTTCTGTTCCTGGGCAGCCTTGGGAAATTTTATTCTCTGTGCTTTAGTCCCTTTGTTCCTCTCATATCATGGGAATAACAACAGTATTGGTAAATGAGCAGAAGTTTTTAATGATGTTTGCATAAGTATTTGCACCCATCAGTTCTTACATTCTGCACATAAATATGCTTTGTCTCTTATGACACGCTACCTCTGTGAACATTTCTGTCAGCACAGTATTTCAGAGGAATGTATCAGGAACTAGATACAACAGGAAAGAGTAGCAAGTTTAAGCTAATCTACATTAAAAGTATGCAGCAAAAAGTCACTGCCAGTAATTTATATGACCCCTACATGCCAGTAATAATTATCGTCTCAGCAAGAAGTTTCCAAAACTCCAACCCTTTTTCCTTTAACTTGTATAATGTAAATAGAAAGGTGTATGAAATAGAATACGAATCCAGGCATGTTTGTTTTAGCAGCAATAGATCTTCATTTAGGCCTTCATTAATGAAGCTTTTTTTCTTGCTTTGTTGCTGCTTCTCATCTTCTTCTTTATTTGAGACCTTTTTTGGTCATTACTTGCCTCCTGTATTCTTCCTTTAACAGGTCATYAAATGTTCCCATAGAAACATCTGGTTTTCTTATCTGCCATTATACTTTCTTTTATACTTTATTATTTTCACATTTGTTTTATGTTTCTCATCTGCCACATTTTCACCTCCAGATCGCCATCAAAAATACATTTTCTATAATAGCTGACTCATCTAGAGATGTAAAGACATCGTTTAATTATTTCGTTTCAGTTTTTGGCAAGATGACAATAAGAGCTAAAAGTGTTAATCCCAGGCTTTCAGAGCCCTTGCAAAATTAAATATTAACCATGAACAATAAAACAGATCAAAGAATAATGTGCATAAAAGCTCACAATCCACTTAATACTAACCTGCAACAGTCAAAATAATAATACAAAAATGCAGTTGTAATGAGCGTAATATTTTAACTGAGAGAATAATTTATCACTGGAACAATTTACCAAAGCATGTGGTAGATTCTGCACTGTTTGAAGTCTTTATTAGTGAGCTACTAGTGTGTTTTAAAGGATATTTTAGCCGGAAACCTTTTAATGAGTAGTTTAGATTCATGAATCACAGGAAAATCTCAGCTGTTCTTAAAACCTATGCAAGAAAGAAATTAGAAGAGGAAGTCTTGCAGGCAAAGCATTCACTTTTCTTAAATTACTGTCTTTAAAAGAGTTTGACTGCTTACAAAATGTAGGAAAAATATCTAGTGAACGTAGAGAAGAGTGAATGGGACTTCGCAGGATCCAGGGATTTTCCAGACCCCAAAAACAGCTGGAAGAGGTGTTATAATTGCAAAGGCCATGCAGAGAAGTCTTCATAACATAGAACAGCCTTCCTTCTTCTCATGGTCCCTTACAGCCCAAAGGGAGAAAATACAAGTTGGTTCAGGGAAGATATAGTGAACAGGATTTGGAGAAGGGGTTGGTAGAAACAGGCAGACGCTACAGTGGCAGCACAGATGTTTCTTGGAATACCATTCTGTGCCTGCTAACCTCCAGATAGTTTTACTAATGCTTTGTATTAAAGAAGCAGACTGACAGCAGCATAGATTACAGCTGTCAGAGATGGTCCCTGTCTTTCTTGTTGCTGCAGGGCCTGTTGGAGGGTGATGCTGCATTAAATCTCTGCTGGGAGCTTATGTCTTTAAACAATATGCGTACTACTAAGGGGAAAAAAAATCAATATATTGGTAAAAGGGCTATGTAGCTGCCTTTGTATAATATAATATTCAGCACTTATACACATAGATTCATTCACACATAAAATTATGCAGCATATTTTTTGAGGCTATTGTCTTTCCACTGCTTTTATTAAAAAGTTGGGATTATCTTTAAATCTTGGCACAGTCATCTCTCCAAGGCTATAACAAGCACTTTCTTCTTACTCAGCGACTCACCCACCACTACAGCATAATTGCTAATAAAGTTCAAGGAGACTTTCTGTTAGATACTAATAAGTAATATGAATTTATCTCCCACCAAAAGTTATAACAGCAGAGGCTTCACCTTCTTCTGAAATTCACTAATATAGCAGATATGTCATCTAAATAAGATTACTTAAAGAATGAGCTATTTTACTGAAACTCTCATGAAAAAAGCTAGCTAAGCACCAGATTTTTAAGAGCATTTAAGGACATGGAGATGAAACAAGCTTTTAGGGAGTTTTTTTTTTCTAATCATCTCATTCTCCATCAGATCAGTGGATGTCAGATTCCTTACGGCAGGAGCCATCAGCTGGTGAGTTTTTAAGCAGCTCATAAGTAGCTTGCTTACAGCTCCCTTGGGTTGCTCCTCTGCTGAGGTGGTGACACACAGTCAACAACAGAGCTGAGCTGGCACAGAGACTTTTGGGTAGTTTGAATATTTGGCTCTTTGTTTCCCACTAATCAAGTACTCCCACACTTCACAGCCTCCTCATCTGAGGTACGTGTCTTCTCGCAGGGTTTTGATATATGACACCTGGTTCAGGAAGATTGGTCACCTTTGCATTTAAATGGTTTTCAAAATGCAACTTCGGTCCCAGTATATCCATGTTCCATGTTTTCCTTGTTGGAAGCATCCTGTATTTTATATACAACATCCTGCAAGCTTGGTATATTCCCTGGAAGCTACGTCAATTTAGCAGCGAGCAGGGCAGGCTGCAGYACACGCCTTGCCCTGCCCCACACTCCCCCACCCCCAGCATGCTTAGAATACACCTGGCTTTACTCAGAAAACTATGAAAAAAAAAGAAGTTGGCTATATGTCTGGGCTTCAGCTGGTTTTGTAACAGAAGCTGTACTGGAAATGAACGGGACTACTTTAGTGGATGAATTGGTCTTTTACAGGAAAACTTTCTCTGAGAGGTGGTTGCAAAGTGGTTTGGGGATCCTGCTACACCTCCAGAAATAAGTTCTGCTAGATTTATGACAACAGTGGTCCTGGCTGCCCCACCCAATATTTCAGTCTGGTGAGTGCAATATGACTACATTAGACAGTACCTATATCACTCTTACATATAATGTCGATTATTGGTATCCTCATGTCAGACCAAAGTACTAGTACAGCCTATCTTTAAAAGGATATTTTAGTCCTGCAAAGGTTCACAGGAAAAAAATGCTCTCTGGAAGAGGATGCCTCATCACTGTGTTGAGGGTATGTTTGCCAGTTCTCAAGTACATCTCAAGTGCAGTCTCCCAAAGGTCTTGATTTTCTGTGGAACCATCAGCTCCTGGCTCAGATGCCACTTCCCTAGGACAGCCTCAGAAATTTGAGTTGAAATCTTTTGAAAAGCCCATTTAGAGAATTTATCAGATGATACTGCTGTAGGCATCGTACTCATTCCTTGTGAACTCGACTGCATGCCTCTGAAATGGGGGCGCCACACTGTCTCCCCAGAAAGTTCCTAAAGATAACAAATACTCTCTGCAGAAGTATAGGGACATCCCATTGCCATACAAACAGACACACAAAATACTCCAAAATTCAGTCTGAAGTCCAAAGATCTATATTTAGCTGCTGTTTCTCTTCTTTAAAAAAAAAAAAAAAAATTTCTAAAAAAGTCCATCATCAGGTTTAAGACTATGTTTTGCAGACTTCAGTGGCTTCTGTAATGCAGAGGGCTGCAGTTACTGTGGCTAAAGCAAAACCTCCTCTTAGAAAAATCATCTGCTTTTAGTGAGAACAGATGCTTCAAATTGACTTTCAGACTGAAACATAACTTCCTCTAAATCAGGGTCATGTTTGACTGTAGGGCAGCTGAACTGCTTTGCCATTGTGTACAGAGGGAGTACTGGAGCTGAGCTTATTTTGAAGCAATGATGTTTTGTTTTCCAGGACTATATTCAGTCCATGGGGAAATTTTTCAAATATTTCTAATCCTTTGGATGAAGTTTTGTCCATTTATCTGAGTAAATATGCATTAAGTGCAGCAGTTGAATGCTGTTGGAAATTTGTATTCATTTCATTCCTTTTTTTGTTATGAAGCAATGCTTCTATAAATGATCCAGGGCCTATAATTTAGTATAAATGATGTTAGATGCTGTGTTAATTTAAAACTAATGCTTTGGTTAGACTGATCAAAATACTCCAATGTCAAATGTTAATGGCCAAAATGAAGGGCACATGTAAGGGAAATACTGTAAGAAGCTTAAAATAATTTGGAGTTTGTGTAACAGACCCTATAATTTTTGTTTCATGAATCACTAAGTCAAACCTACAAAATGCATAGTAATGAAAGCGATATTTTTTGTGAGACTGCAGTAAAAAGAGATACTGTTTTAAGGACATTGTGTAGCTCTCTATCCTTAAATAGTGTTGTCTTATCAAAATATCTCAGCTAAAATATCTCAGTATCCAAAACAGAGTTAGAGACAGCTGCAATACCCTGTTGTAATCACATTAGTTAAGAAGCTCATACTAGCTTTATCTTGGGGGCAAAAGGATGTGCATGTGGTTTATATTGGAGACAGCAGTGCACTTTCATCAAAAACTGTATTTTGATCTGCTTTTGTAAAAGAAAAATGATATGAGTGAAAATTGTTCAAAGTAAGCTGTTGACTCCTTCCTATTAACATATTTCTGATATATTTTTGCAAAATGTTAATGAGCTATAAGAGATGTGTTCATTTGGAGTAAGAATACCCCAACTCCTGCTTGAAATGGTGCTATGTCCCCCATAGAGAAGAGTATACACCTGAAACACCATTTCAACAATCAATCTGAGGAAATTCCCTGGGAGGGGACTTCCATTTAGCCAAGGGCTTCCCAGTGGGACATAAATTTTAGCAGAAAATGATGAGTTATTACTCTTCCCAATCCCAGTCCCAATCAATGTGCTTCCAAATACCTCAAATTCATTTTTAATTCCTTGTTTTCCAAGAATCCACAAAACTTGCACAATGCCCTCAGTGGCACTTTACCACTAAGCAGCAAAAGTGTTTGGAGTTGGTTTTGTAATAGTATGCTTACATGAGCTTGCCCTTAAAGCAGAAAAGACCCCATCATCAACCAAATAATCTTGACAGAGATRTATTGCAGTGGCCACATTTTCTATTTATTTATCTATCTATCGATCTATCTATTTATTTATTTATTTACCGTGGTTTTCCACAGAAAGAGAAAGCACTTTAAAAAGATCCTGAGCTGCACGTTCCTTCTATCTGGCTCATATCTCACAGACCAAGTCAGCGTAGGACAAAAGGTGACAGTGTTAAGTCACTTTCTTCACAGAGCAAAGACAAGGAAGATGTAAAACAGATGGACTCTTGTCTTACCTGACCCAGAGCAGCAGAAGCGCCTTTGCCACTGATCTGGATTAGGGAAGCATTTTACTGTTTAAGACTAAGGGAAAATGGTGAGATGTCCTGCAAGACCTATTCCAGGAGTGAGGCGTTAGCAATTCTGTGGCCCCTACAGAAGCTGTAGGAGGGGACAAGAATGACACCTGTAGCAGCAGCAAAGTTACATAGATGTGTTTAGGGATGCTTTCATTAAATTCAAAACTTTTATTTTTTTAAAAACAAATTACAGTTGAATAACTATTTTAATTATGCTGCAATTGATCCAGAAAGTGAAAACAAAACATACAGAAGAAATTCTACAATCTTAATCCTGAAACATTTCCAGATGTACACTTTATTTTAATTTGCTGCCATACAGCTTTTTTTGGATGATATATTCAATAGTTGCTTAGAGTAATTTCTCATACCAAAGAGAAACAATAGATACCCTTAGAAACCCTGATCTCAGTTTACTGCTTTCATTTAAGGTTCAACTCATCTTTATACAGATCCAGAGACTTAGGAGGTTACCAAGAGGTAATGAAATTTCTTTCCATCCACCTCTCGGCTCCAAGCAAGGATCAGGTTTAACATAGTGATATATCATGGTATATTTAGGACTAGTGACGTTCACAACCACTCTCCAGATGTTTTAAGACCAAAGTAAATAGGCTGTAAATAGGTTTGATTTAGAGCCCTGTTGTTATAAGCTGGTATATTTCACAGTCCTATTCATAAATGTAGCGAAGTGTGTTAGCCCTCATTATTCAAGTCAGAAGGTTGTTGTCGCCCACCCCCCCCCCCCAGCTTTGTTATTCTGGTGGTCAGAAACCTGTTTCTAGCCTAGATTTATTCATCACCTGTGTGTATTTATTTCTTTTTGTACCAATATTACCTGTTGTGTGTTTCTTCTCCCTCACAAGTGTTTATGTCCCTGAAGGATTTAGAAAGAACAGTTGTATCCATTCTCAGCTATTCTCTTGCTAAAGTACAAAATTTAAGAATGGATCCTCTAAGGTATTTGTGTGCCTAACTTATTTAGGCATCATATTCCCCCTGAAACCAATTACTTCAGTGGGTGTTAGGCTCCTCAGTAGGAGTTCAGTGCCTAAAGAACTCGGAGAGGCTGAACTGAAGCACCTCTGCTTTTCTTTCATTACCTTTCTTGAACATTGACAACACAGCACCAAAGATAACATCTTCTCAGTGCCTTATAAAAAGCTATTAATATTCTCCCAAGTCTTTAGGTTAACTTTGCCTTTATCTTGGGTTAACGTTGCCTTTTTACAGGCTGAATTGTACTTGAGGTACTGTCTGTGTCAAACTAGTGTAATCAAGCCTTTCTACCCATAGTCATTATCACAAAATGATCTAATAGTAAAATTATTGTTACTTTGCTTTAATTGCATACCTGTAACTATAAAATTTCATCCTAGTTCAGCTATGCCACTTGAAGACACTCAGTTCCTCCTACACAGTATTTGATCCACTTCTGACTATCCACACCCTCTAGCTTAACATTTCCACAGCTTGATGTCATCAACAAAATTACTATACCTCTCATATATACCTTATATATATTACTATACCTCTCACTATACCTTAGAGTGATTTCTGTATCTGAACATGTCACCCTGAAGTAGTGGCTCTCCTGGCTGTTCCATGCCTGCAGACCACCTCAAACATGCACAACTCTGCTGCTATCTGAAGCCAGCCAGGGTCAAGATTGTAGCTGCTCTCTTTTAATACAGTAACGAGATGTTAAAGATTTCTCTGCATCAGTCAAGCAAAAGCATTTAAGTGTCACTGTTGTCTTTACAAAAGGTTAGAAAAATTGTCGCTCCATTAAAATACAAATGTAAAGTGCACTTAAACACTGGCCAAGTTGTTACGCTGATGAAACTTAATTACCTGTTGTCCATGAAACGTAACACACTGCAGAAAAAAATCAATTGCTGAGGCATAGTCAGCACTGTTCACGCATTAACCAAATGCATAAACTGGAATGCCAAAGGACTTTCATTCTGTCTTTGTTTATATGATCATCACACCAAAAAGGAAAATATTCGTGTACTGGTCCAAAGAACATTTCAAAGAGCAGTTTGAATTCCTTCTTGAATACACATTGCAGAAGATTTTGCTTTTGTGTTTAGTATGATAAACCTGTGTTGCTTCCCTCCTAATATTTGCCAGTGAAAAATCTCTGGTACTTACAGTCTCTCCCTGCCACTTCCCCAATTAAGTCCAAGTCACAGTGAAAAAGTGTTTCTTGATATTCAGAGGTAACCTCCTGTGTTTCAGGTCGTTCCCATTGCTTCTTGAAGGATTATGAAGGAATTGAACTAGGGGTTTGGGGGTTATTTGGGGCGGGGGTGTGTGTGGTGTTTGTTTTGTTTTGGTTTTGTTTTTTTTTTTCCCTGCTATTGAGATATCAAAAGCATTATGAAATTGCTTTGCCCTTCAGGAAAATAAATGTGGTTGCTCTTGAGGTGCAGTGATAAAATGTTGGATTTCTCAGTGTGTGATCATACCTATAACTCTGTACAGGTTTACAGGGCTTGTCCTGGAGGTAACTTCTTATATCAGCATGGGGTAACCTAGGAGGATTTGAGGGGATGGTATAAGAACCAGTGAACAAATAACTCCCCTTGTTCAGTCTGTTACTCTGGCCCACCTAACATGGGTAGGGACATTGAAGAAATGTCAACAGAGAATCTCTGCAACATTTTTGCAAATGTCAACAGTGCCTGTCTTTGACAACTGCTTTTCTTTGTTATTACTGTTACATCTCATGAGTAATTCATTTTAAATTTTGTTAACTCAACCCCTAGAACTTGGCCTAATAATCTTGAAGCTAGGGTCCGTTGAATAGATTTTAGATGTTTATATAACAGGGACAAAACACTGTAGAAACTTATTTGCAAATCAGTTTATGACTGTTGTAACTCCATAAGGAAAAATATATTAAATATCTTAAAGCTCAAACCAAAAGAAAATGCTGATGCACGTGCTACTTTTTTTTTTTTTTTACATTGGTTCCATAATTAATAAAAAAAGTTTTGATTGTTTTAATAGTGTTTTAAGCTGGCTACTAATAAATATTGTGGATAATTAAAGTATATTGCAATCACTAAGTCCCATATGAATTTTAGCACAAGTAATCCAGCAGATCTGCAGTTTTACTCCCCTCCTCCTTTCCCTCTCCTCCAAGTTCCTTTCCCACTCAGATAGCCTTTAATGAGCTCTCATCATCTGATGACTGCAGGAGACTGATATCTCTTTAATAAAATATCATAACTGCTGCTGTAAGGAAGGCAGAACAGATTAAACTGAAAAGATTTGCAAAGCTTTTTCTTGGGCAACCATCAGTTTTGAATACACACGTTTAGATTTACAATAAGAGTAGCAGGAGCAAACTATGCAACTACCTCTTATTATAATTTGCTCATTTACACTTTAATGAATAAATTATTATGCTGTATCAGTTCTGTTCTGCTGTCATGATAAAACTTGCATTTATATAACCTGTAATCAGTTTCACTATGGGCACAAGGGGAAAACTGATTTTGAGATGACAACCACAAATATTTTTTTTTTACATACCGCTTGGTTTTGAGAATTTACAAATGGTTTGTAGCAACATGCAAAAGGGAAAGTGCTATTAGAGGTGTGTCTACAGCAATTACTACTGTGTTGAGAGCTAGAATGGATGGAGTGAATAGGCTGTGCCATCCACATTTCACTTGCCTGGGCTATAGCACATATTTTGCTTCTTGCGATTTACTTTGCTGCTACTCTAACTGTTTTGTCAGAAGGAAGAAAAAAAAAAAGACTTTTTTAAATTTAAACAAGATAAAAAAGTGGATTTCAACATAAGAACAGTTAATCTCAGCAAGCCTGAGATATTTTGCTAATTTTTTTTTTTTTTAATTATATAGGTATCACTCTCTCCATTGAGACTTTTTCAATGTCTATAAATAAAGGCATTAAATATAATTCGTCCCCATCCTTGGGAATCTTTTAAGTAAGTCCTAATTTTTCAGGTCTTCAGAAAAATTATATTAAATTTCACTCTGTTTTCCCCTTCATAGAACACTTGCTAGTTTCCTTTTTCTATTGTCAATTGACTGTTATTCAAAGCAGTTGACAAATTTGAAGGTTAACTTCAGAATATGAGGGGGAAGGCAGGTAACTCCCTACACATCACACATAAGTCTTTCACAAAGTTCTGACACTTTTTTTCCTCACCAGGAAGGACTAAAACTTATCTGCAGAACCTAGATCTGTAGCTTTACCTTCATAAATTCATCATTGTGCTGACTGAGTGATACGACTCTCCTAGTGGCGTAGCCAACATCCTCAACATCTCGCTGTAGTTGTACCTATGGTGGAAAGAAGTTGAACAGAAAAATGCAGATGTATGGTTTTGCCAACTTCTTTTCTGGCAGGATAACAGGGTATCCTTTTGTATCCAACTTTTTTTCAGTACCTACCTACATAACCTCTATGTCATTATATTTACAACTTATCATGACCAGTAGGTTCAGAAAAGAGCTCCAGTGCTACGGCCAAGCAAGAGGTAGGGCAAGAATGGGAAGCCTAATTCATTTCACAAATGCAGCCCTTAGTGCTTTCCAAATATCATGAATTTATCCTTACAACATTCCCATGAATTAGCAAAACTCCAAGTCCTTACACAGATCCCAGAAACCTGGGACTTGCCTCACCTACAGCTAGGGATGATTAGGAAGAAGTAAAAAGGTGGAAGTGGACTACATGCACATACTTCTCATTCACAATCACGAAAACTTAGTTGATGCCTAAATACAACTTCTGAAGGATGCTTTACCAAACTGGGACTGTAAGTAGCCTGAAACATTTCCTACATTCCATTTTTTATAAGGACTCAAACAACTCCAGCTCCTTACTTGCCCTTATCCTATGAACAGACTTTCCTAACATCCTGTTGATTATGAGAACTGGTAAATTTCCACAAATAGCAGTTCTGAACCCACCTCCCCCCAGTTCAATAGTATGACAGTAAAATATTTATGTTAAATTCTGGTCATACTCATATAATCTCATTCTATTGTTTCTTTTCTAGCTTGACTTTTATTAAAGTTGTCAAAAATGTTAGACCTAAAACTATAGAAAAGCAGACAAATAGCAAGATATTTGCTATTTTTTAAACTTTGCTTTCCTTTGTTTACTTATGCATAGTACGGYGTCAGAATCTGAGTGTATGTATAATACTTATATAACTGGCAATTTTTTACTATTAGATTTGTTTAAATTTTCAGTCCTTTTATGTAATTTCAGAGTGCTTGCTGGAAATCTAAGGTATAGTAACTAACAGCAATTGCCACAGAATAACTCTGCTGTTGATCAGGTTTTTTGGAATGTAAATGCCCCATTCTGAAACATTTTTTTAATTTTTTTTTTTTTTTTTAAATTCAGAAAATGTTGATTCGCTCAGTTTTAAATACAAATTATCAAACACGGTGTCAATTCATGGTAACAGAGAGAACCAACAAAGATCTAGAATTCAGGCAGTGGTAGGTCCACATCATGCAGCAAACATTCTTTACTTCAATTCTGTTTTCACAGCTAGTAGCATTTCAGTGATTCAAATCATGTCAACTGCTGCCACAGTGGCCCTCTTGAGAGGAGAGGGGTGTAATAAAGGTTTCAATTTGTCTGCACTGGTTTAGCTGAGTGGAAACATCAAGTGGAGCTTTCACATTTATAATGAATACGATTAAAGATTGTATTTGTAAAAATGCATACTTGAAATATGATAATAAGATTGGAAACAATGTTATGAACATTGAGCCATATCTGGGAAGGGGGCTGTACATTTTACTAAGATCTGAAGGGTACTACTTACGTTCAAGGCTCTCAAGTATTTTAATCATTTATTTTTCTGTGTTACATTGATTAACAGCTGGCAGGCATATTCACATTTGTTTCCAGACAATACATGTGTTGTCCAGTAGTGAGTAATCTTTGCTTTTGTGGTTCAATTCTTTCAAAGAATAGCCTTTGAGGGCCAGGAAAAGAAGAACTGTGGTGCCAGGCAGAATTAAATTGGTTTGCATATCTGCCAGCTTGGCTGATCTTGGAAATTCAAAACAGCAAACGTGCAAAGAAGTTGTCTTCTCTTGAAATTTAAAATTGAAAGGTGATATGAGACGAATCTAAGGATACAGCATCAGTGTCTGAGGCACAAGATAGTTTTTTCTTTTGTTGACAGTACTTCATTAACCATACCCAGTGCATGTTAAAGAGTAGTGGCAAAGCATAGAAAATGATTGATCATTTGAATTAATCATTTACACTAGTGAGGTATTTGGGCCACATGAAGAAAATTCTGGTTTTAGCCACAGTCTTTCACTGGGGGTGCAGGGACTTCTCCCCACCCGCTTGGAACATTTCTGTGAGGCTTTCTTCCCTCCTCAGCTTTTCAGCACCAACACAGCCCTGTGCCTTGRAAGTTGAATATGGAAACAAAGTGGCATCAGAGGTCTAAAAGCATTAATGCAAGGAGTAATAAGGAGGCTGGACAATGATGATCAGAAAGGAACACAAAAAGCATGTGGAGAACCAATAGATTTGGCTTTATTATCTCTTCAATAACACTAACAAAAGATATTTGGGAATGCAAAGCATAGCTTGCATTTATGCTACTTGTTCTAGAAATTACTCCAGGTGCTTACTTAGAATATCACCTTTGCAAGAATCCATAATGGGAGTAATGAGAAACCGGTGTTCAGCTGCAATAGCCTTCCTTCCTTCTGCTCCCAAGCCTGGCAGAGGATATGTTTAAATTTGATGAGGTGATGCAATTTGTGAGGTGCCCTTAGCAGATCAGAAGAGGACTGAAATACTGTAGAATTTCCTTAGTTATATTTATTTTCATCTTTCTGGACAGGTTAACCCTTTCAAATCATTTAAACCATCAACTATTATACTTTTTGCTTTTTTTCCCCATTACTTTAAGATCCTGAATGTGAAATTTCACTTAAAACAAGAAAGTAACCTTAATTAAGCTACAGAGTCATTACTTGATAACTCACAGCAACTTTAAGCTATTTACCGCCCACTTCAAGCAAATAAGTAACCCTCTATTCTTTGGAGATTGGTACCACAATCCACACCCCTGGACAGACTCTATCTCAACCAAATTCTTACCTTTCTTGWTCTTTGTCTAATTCTCCCTATTTTCCTGTCAAAAAATTGCTATTTATTTTTAACCATAATACTTCATTACATCACAAACCTTTCAAGCATATACATATTTATATCTTGTACCCAATCTGTCTACAAATATAGAAGTTAATTAAAGAATAAATTTCAAGTCTGCAAAATTAGACAGTATTCAAACATAGAATATCCATATACAATGTGTATGCATTTATAAAAACAGACATATACACGTGTGTATTTCAGAGTGCATGAAATATGTATATATAAATAAAGAGTATGTACTTATCTGTGTATACATGGATATATATGTGTGAGCGGCTCTACACATATATTCACGTACACTCCTCCAAAATTCTGTAACAGATTATCATTAAGAACATCAGTAGTCAGGGATACTCAAATTATTATTATAATTTCCAATTATTTTCCATTTTCTACTAAATTAGTGAATGCCAAAAGCAGATGGGATTTCCTCTTTTTCAAAACAAAGCACTGAAATCACAGTAATAACTGTTAATACCACTACCTTACTTGTATTCCAGTTTCTTTCTCTCAATTACAATRAAGACATATAAATGATGCTTTTCACTCAAATGAAAGACTCTTGGCCATTCATTTCAAAATGTTTTTTTCAAATTAAATACTGCTTCGGTTTACCTTGCTCTCTTTCCCTCCCTCTCAATTTTCTTTCCTGTCTTTGTTGCCCTCGTAGGGTGTTTTAGGCACAAAAAAGTTTTGATAAGATAGATAGACAGATTATCTTCATAAACCACTACGGTATACAATAGAGGCCAAACCAAGACATGGCCTGAATCTTTCTTTCAAGCTTAACTTCTATGCAAAGGATAGAAAGACAAATAAATAGAGAATGTATTCATTAAACATCCTCCTCCCTACAGCATAAGCATAGGTTGACTGCAGGGCCACATTTTTTTCCACCRCTGGGACCACACAAAATTTTAATCCCCAACATCTACATGCTACCTCACAATTTCCATCTTCCCTTCCTAAGGGCATTCACTACCATTACCTCCTGAGGTGCTTCCACCCTCCAAACAAGTGGAAGTCTGGCAAAACCTCCCCATGTCCCTCTCCCTCAGACGGATATTTACTGTGGGTCCTCTCCTACCCAGCCCTCTCCCTGCTAGTGTCATTCCTATGGCAAAGCTAAATTCTACTCATCAAGCATATGTATTCATGGACAGAACTAGACTCTGCAAGACAGATACATTTTTTAGGAAACCTCTGCTTTTAGGGATGTTACTTCTTCCTACCACACTTTCAGCCCCATATCACTGCTTTCAATTTACTGCCATCTATTAAGGAGGGAATAATCACTTTGGACATTTATCAATCATTAAATAAAACTTTGTATCTTTATTCTCTCCAAAGATACCCTTTGCCAGGGAAGATAATATTCCACATAGCATTTATTTTCAAAAAAAAATTTTCACCTTCTCCTGCAAGAGATTGAAATCTTTTTACTAGAGGGTTAGGTTTTACCTAAATTACATTAAGATAGAAATAAATTAAAAGAGAGTTTATGAACAAAAAGGTTTCGGTGATACCTAACAACATACAATTGCAATTGTTTCATCATGTAGATAAGCTGAAAGACAAAAGAGTAAGTTTTATCATAATGCAACTCCCCTCTCTAGATGGTAGGAAATCTTCTGAAGATTTCTAAACGGTACTACTGGTGCCTGATAGCACCTGAAATATTTAAGTTTCCTTTGTGACCTTTGGAGTATGTGGATCTCATTGCAGTCGATGTAAAAGACAGCAAATCTGCTTTGAAAGCATCTGAATTTCTTTTCTTATTTTCTTTCTTCTTCTCCTACATTGTTTTAACCTTTAAATAACATCAGAAGGCAAACTGATAACTTTATGTTTGTTTTGCGGACTTTCAAAATTTGCACTCATATAGTAGCTTTTATGCAATGTAAATACATTAGTATTAGAAAAGCTTCTAGGTGATGGGTTTTTATAAGAACAGATGGATTGTGATGCATGTCAAAGGCAAGTGATTTCTGCATGCTGAAAATCATTAGAACACAAGCACATTTGCAGTCTGATATAGGGTTGTTCAAATTGATTCTTCTGTTGGCAGGTAAAAAAAAAAAAAAATCTAATATATAATAACCATTTCAGGTTGAACACTAAAATGTTATCTTTTTTTTTTCCTGAGACACAAAAATTTGAAAATGCTTCCTTTGTATCAAACATAGCATTCTATTCAAGCTGGAAAGAAACATTTGGATACTTGTAACAAAAGAAATACTCATCTAAAAATTTAATATTCTTTCATTTTACTGAAATCCACAGGTTATGGGATATGGAAACCCCAGGTTCAGTTCCTTCTGCCTGAAACTTGTATCTCCCATTTACTACAAGAATATGCTAGGCATCAAGCTTCAAATTATTTTTGAGAGGGGAATGCTTTCGGTCTTGGCTCTCTTTCAAAACCAATCTGTGCTAACTGAGCTACCCTCTTCTGCTTTCTCACTGCATAAACACTTAAGAGTTTTATAGAAGTGAAAGAGCTCCAGCAGGAACAAAACAAGAAGACCCATACCAGACTATTTCATAACCACAAGCTAGGACTTTCAGATGAGAACTGTAGTGATTTGTTCAAATATCTGGGCCAAGTTAGACAGCTGATAGTTTTAAATACATTTCTCTGACATCCCAAAAATGTTTCCTAAATTGCGGATTAAGGCCTACTCTTAAATTTGAGACTTGGAACGAGGAGTGTCAGGCTTCCCCAGTCATTATATTGCAAGTGTTTGACATTATTGATTAGTAAAAGAGAGTAGGAGTGAAAAACAACTTACTCTTGCAACTCTATTCTTTTTCCCAGATGAGACATTCTGGTAAATTTAATACTAATTTGAACACATTTTTGGCATAATTAAAACTACCTGTCAGCAAATATGTTAATTGCTGAAGTAAAAATCATGCTTACTTCAATTTTTTTGTAAAGCAGGTCTTCACATACAGTGCTACTTTATGTCAAGTTCGTGACAAATGTTCTATTAAGAAAAATTGAGTGTGCTGGAATATGTGTGATCATTATCATTTAATGCCTATAGGATTGAGGCAATATAGAAATTCTCTGCTTCAGAACAAAACCTCTGTAAAAAGGGCTTTCAGAAATGTGATAGATTACATGGAAAAATTCCAACAAAGTAGAATGAATAATCACTAGAATAAAAAATAAATTAATAATATACCTTTTCATATATGATTTATCTAATTTGCCAAATATTAACAAACAAAAATTAAAAAGCTGTGGGATAAAGAAGAAACACCTGAATATGTACTGGCTAACCTAAATGTGTATGAAATCTAGTACGTGACCACAGGCTTTATGATTTCCATATAAACAATGGCATCTCTTAGGAAACTCATTGTGCATTAAACATCAGAGATATTTTTACCTTACTGACAGGAGCAGCATTGCACTAATGCTAACTAAACACTTTCTCTGCAGAGAGGCAGAGGGGAAAAAAAAAAAAAAGAAAAAAAAAAAAAGGCACAACAACACAGCTAACCCCAAAACTTTCAATTTAATTCATTTCAATCAATCAGACTTTCTGATTAAGTTAACTATATTAATTCCTTCCTGTTCCTTATTATCTTAGATAATTCTACATTGAGTGGGCAAAGGTTTCTAATAACAGCTGGAAAGTGTCATGTCTCCATCTGATGCTCAAAAAACATACGTKAGCAGAAAGCTCTCTGTGTCCCCAATCACCCTGGAGCTTACATGAACTCACAAAGAAAATAAATGACAACCTACTTATTCATTGACAGGGAACTTATGGATCTGTCCACAGTGAGTAAAAATAACCTTTGTGTTACTCTGCTTTGAAGATCAGGTGAGGAAACATTTGTTCATGTATATCAAGCTACATGAAATCAACAGATCAGAAAAAACAGAAGATCTGGAAGTAAGCTTGGGAACCAGGGCAAAGCAGGTGCAAAAGGACAGACAGCTGCTAGAGTATTTTTAAACAACCTGATCTTCCAAGGTTTTGGGTTGGGTTGGGTTGGGTTGGGTTGGTTTGGGTTGGGTTGGGTTTTTTATGAATACTGTATGAGTAAGAGACTGTTGTGGTCAGAGTTTGAATCCTGATACTTTTATGTTTACAAGGCACAAAACTAGTTTCCAGTGCTGGCACAGTAATCACAGTGGGCCAAGACTGAAAATCTGGTTCACGTTTTCAGCAAACTGGAGTTTGAAAAAGAGACCAGCTATCCGTGTATATAGTGAATATTCCCAACAGATGGTTGGGACACTTAGGCAGCTGGCTACAAAACCTTCAACATAACTCTAGAAGACCTTTTACTATTTTAGATCTCAGCCCTAGAAATTCTTTCCTCCATAATTTTATGAAAATGGATAAACCTATAAAAGTCAACAAGGCTACTTATGATTGAATGTACTGCCCCAGTGGGATCAGGCCAGTATATCGTAGTCCAATGCACTCTGTGTTATATGCTTTAGCTAGGGTTTTTTTGATGTGTGCATGAGTGAAAAGGTGTATACACAATTTTTTTGAACGCCATGACAAAAGGACAGCTTACTGAATGCCATAAAGTAAATCTGCTGAGTGATAACCAGAAAATAACCATGATGATAACCTCCTTGGAAATGGCAGTATCTGTTATATTGAAGAAAACGGAATTAAAACAAATAACACCTTCAAATATTCTAAGATAAAATCTGCAATGCAGTAGTAAATCCCAGTGATTGTTTCCTCAAAATTACCTGAAGTTTCTAAGTAGAATGCAGTGAAAAGGCAGAAAAGGAAGAGAATGCATTTTTGTGCCTCATATTATAGTTCTTTTCATTGCACTAGACGGTATAAAGTTACAGGGTGTTCACTTTTGCTGTTCTCCTCATTCTGGTTTTGGCCTTTGTTTTATTATACCCTCTCTGCAGAGTCAGGGAAAACATTGCATTTGGGATGACTAACACAAATTTCAGGAAAAGAAATAGAGACTTTTGGAGATACGGGAGAATGAGGGCAAATAAGTCTTCAAACTTGAAAAAAAATACCATGGGGAACCTTAGGTTTCTTGGGATTACGTATTTGTTCATTCATAAAAAGCAAGTCTATGTATACTCATACAGGAGTCTGAACAACCTTATAGATGCTAGAAAGTGAAATCTGTATTATGCCACAGCATTTACATACTATTTACATACTATGCTCTCAACTTTTAGAAAAATAGGAAAAAGTGGGAAAGTGTTGGACATAGTTTTGTGAGAAGTTGTTCAGCATCTTTTAAATTTTGGTCATGTGAACCTAGTTGAAAAAGCAGAACAGAGATTTTTGCTTTTTATGAACTGAGTAAGTAGGGAATGTAAGAGATGACTTTACAGTCTCTGTTCTGAATAATATTCTGTATTGCTTGGGCAAGTTTCTAAGCCTACCTGAGTCTCAACTCCCTTTCTATAAAAATATAGCTAGTAATGCTTCCTTTACACCTTCCTTCTCTCTTTTGCCTACTTAGAACCTAGGCTTTTCAGACCAGGGAACATCTCTTACTGCAATCTCTCTGGGATCTCTTTGAAGGTTTCTAGAGCACTGATACCCAATACATAGCAAATGTTCTGCTAAATGGGAACCAAAAGGATGAAAGCAAGCACAAAGAACACAGATCCTTTGATAACATCATTTGAGAAAACATTCCTGAAGAAGAGACATCAGTAAGAAAGTATAAAGGAAGGAATAAAGAAAGAAAAATGTTCCGAGGAAGCCCAGAAAGGATTAACGTTCAGTTAATATGAATGATTTAGAGCACCTTTTTAATCCTCCTTTCAGGGTCTATATAAAACCGATGAGCACAAAATTAAGAGGAAAAAGAAGTTGAGACGTGATTAACATTTCTCAATATCAGCCTTTGTATTCTGACTGCCACACTGTCAGAGGACAAAATTGCTGTGTGACCTATTTGTTGTGCTGCATGCATATGATAGGAGCAGCATGCTGAAGAGGCATTTCTAAATGTGCCTATCCATGTACTTATTCAACTTGTTCTCAAGAGACACACAGAAGCTGAGGTAAAACATGCTATAACAGTCTCAAAAAAAAACAGTTTGAAAAAAAAAAAAAAAAAAACCCATCCACACAAAAATGCAATTGATTCGATTCCTGTTGTCCAAATACCACAATGTAATGAATGAATTCAAGCACAGTGAAGTACAGGGAAATACACAGCAGTTTGCAAATGCTCTTGTGATAGGGAATTTGTTTTGTATCTATGCAGTTTCAAACATTTCCTCTGAGGTTTGTTTACACCCCGTAAAACATGCAAGCAAGCCTTGCAGCGAAGACCATGACCTAGACCCCTCTTGTTTTTCCTGTTGTGCACTAACAACCAAATTACAGAAGCATTTCCCTTTTGTCTGAATCTGGGTTATTACTGTTACTATTGATAGCATTTATTACTCAAAGTGGCACAAAGAGTAGTGAGCATTCAACACACATGTATATACCCCAGCCCAGCTATAAGCAAAGGGTTAGGGCGCTGCTTTAAGAAATGTGTACGAGAATCRCCTTGCAGGTAGGAAGCCAGAGAACTCAGTTCTCCCAAATATTGGATTAGTGCAGTAATTGCAGAGTTATTGGACAAATTCCAACAGTAGTGCCTCATCTAAAAGCACAAGTGAAATGAATATGGCCATTCCTAGTGCACCTTGTACAGCACTCAGTCATGTCAATGTTTATTAAGGAAAATCTGAGCACACCAATTATGTTATATCCCTCTGGATATATGAGAGATGAGAATGCACATCTAGTTGGAGCATCTTAAAACAGAAGAGGTACTGAGCTGCTCAGTGATTTCAGGACAGTTATTTCTATACAAGAACTGATGATCCTTAAGCATACAGTGAATTTAGCAGTAGAATCTTAGGCAGCTAGAAGCTGGGTATGTGTTTTTAAGATTATAGTCTTGGACTTAGACCGATAAATTTGACATAGTATCAGTTTAAGTGCCTTTATAAATCTGCATCTGTGGCAATGCAGCAGCATTTCCGTTAACAGGTGGTTTCTCTGTGATTCCCTCTGGTGACAAACCCATTTACTTTACATGTCAACCCTCCAGTGAGGCATTGGTTCACTGCACCATTTGGTCCAGGTATCCTCTCCAAAAATAAGATCTGCATGTGCTGCTGCACAATTTCATAGCTATCTTGTTCTTTTGTGAAGAAAACCTTACTTTTTTTTTTTTTTTAAGAAGATTTTTTTCTAAAGAGAATTCTGAAGAAGCACTACTTTTTATGACAAAACAAAAAAAATGTCATTAAAAGGACCATACTATCAGACCAAAAAGTATAAGGAATAAGACTATCACAGACAGGTCTTATTTTCTATAACCAGGCCTAGTAAAGATTACATCACTCCTCCTAAACTATTGCAACATGAAAGAAGTCTCCATTTAAGCTGACTTTCAGCAACTTGTGGAAACAACCCTTCACACTACTGCAGACAGGTAACAAATTTGTAAGCATCTGCTATCTGGGCCTCTAAATTATCCTCAAGTGCCACTTACAAGGTTTTCAGAATGGACTATTTATATTTTCCCTGAAAGTAGAACCATATAAGCTCTACTTCTTCTACAATGTTTCCATCAATGACAGATTTTGTATGTGAGAAACAAAACGTCATATCCACAATATTTGCAAAGGATAACCAGATACAGAAGTTAAAGAACTGGGACTAGTCCAAACTTTTCATTACTTTTTAAAAATACATAAATAACATCCTTTTTGTCTAAAATATAAGAATAGCTAGGAAAATGTGCCTGGATCTGTGCAAAAGCCTTGACATAAAAATGTTCTCTAACATTGTTAAATGACAGAAGGATATTCTGGCACCATGGAACTGATTTGCTTCCTCTTCCCTCCTGAGTGATAAGACTTCCAAAGAGAAAGGTCTCCTCTCTTCCTACCTGATTGGAAGTCGCCACTGTTAGCAATGTGGCTTAAGTGTATTGACTTCCACAGTCACCCTCTTACACTCCCTTGTAGGCAGGACTGAACTCTGCTAATATAAATGAGCTCTGCTTAGTTGGTCCTCAGAAAAGTTTTAGTCAATTACATAGCAGAGAGTTTTGTCTGCAGATTATTAAGGAAAGAGTGAGTTCAAGAAAAAAGAACAGTTTTGCATAATGCATTTTTATTGCTTCTCCTCTTAAGTAGCATGAGAAATGCAAGTAGTGGTGCGGGTAATGGAGGGACATCACCAAGAAATGAGCTTTAAACAGCTTGAGAATGAAGAAACTGGGTTGAATAGGCAAACTGCAATACAGTATTTGTCACAGTCTTGTGGGGACAGCATTTAAAAAAAAAAAAAAAAAGGGAGAAGGAAGTTAGTGTAAAAAAGCATTAGCTTCCTTCCTCTTTGTTGACCTATTTGCATACAAAATTTCATGTTTAGATATAGGTTTGACATTACAGGTGGTTTCTCTCTTGTTTTATATTTTGCAAATCCAATAAGAATTCTATCAGTAATGCTATTAAAAGAAGTTTATCTAGTATACCCACCTATGCTGGGATTATGAGTAGCTGAAGTGTGTTGTGCTTGCTTCTCACTTTGATCACTGCAAAAAGTTTTAAACCTATACTTTTTAAAAGAAAGAAAAAGGGTCAACTGTATCAGTATTGTATTTCGTGCTTGCTTGTAGGCAATTTTGTCATTGTCTTTTTCATAATACTTTGAAGTACTTCAAAGTTTCTTAAAACTCAGAACACTTTGACTGTAACATACCATCAAAGCACAGAGGCATGGAGTGTAATAAGATAAGAGAAATAATGTGTCATATCTACCAGGTCACATAAAAGCTAAGACTTAGATATTGATGTAATATATCCTAATGATGTCTTTTGTGCTAAAATGGTAACTAACTGTTACTACAAAATACACATATTTTTTGATAAGGGCAGGAAGAAAGGCAAATCAATCTTTTAAGGAGGCAATAATTTTAGAAATGTTAAATTATGTAAATATATATGTATATATTATATATGTATTTGTCTGTATACCTAGCTATATACAAGGAACTGTTGTCATATGTAAATAAGTTGTCACCTGGGAAAATAAAAGAAAATAAGGCTAATCTGTGTTTCCAACTTTTCAATAAGATATTTGTGATAACTTTATGGATTGCAGCTGCACCTTGCATGCCTCCAAGTAGGCTCAATTCCAAAATGACTTCAAAATGCAAACTGGCTATTTAATTCTCTAATTTATTAAAACCAGCTACTAATTTATATTGACAACAGAACAATCAATCAGAGCAATGACCTATGTGGTAAAGGCATAATACTTACACAGGAATTACTGCACCTAGCTAATGGTTTATGACTGTACAGGGAAAGATCTTCGATCTGGTTTTGAAGAGATCAAACAGTAGAAAATTTGTGACAAGATAATTTAGCCCAATATATATATCACTGTTATTCTGTTGATTTCATTTTTGTCTATACAATTGAAGAATCTTCTAGTACTCAATAACTTCTGTCTACATAAATAAATATGTTTTCAAATTCCATTCTCTGAACTCTTTCTCCTTTTTTTCATAATAAAACATATGCTGAAAGGAACACGAACTTTAATCTCCAGCCTGGCATTGTGGTCTTCCTTCCTGACAACAGAACAATAATAGTTAGTGGCCATAAAGATTCAGCTACATATTTATTGCTGACACACCATTCACCTCGTGTACAAAGTTGTGGTTAACTGCAATGGAGAACTTTTTTTTAATTTAATATACTTAGCTCCACCTGAAGAAACATTGCAGGATACTTCTCAGAGTGAGGTGACAATACCAATACCTTGTAGGATGCATTCATTCGCACTTTGTGTATCTTCGAGCAASTTAAGTCTTACCTGCGGCTCAATTTTTGTGAGCAGTTCCAAAATTATTTTAGCTTTTGTCTGTTGTCACACAGACAGTATGAAGTCCTGATGGAATTGAAGTATTGCAAATGCACCTTGCATTTTATTCATGGCCTTAACAATAGAAATAGACTGGATGCAAAACCCTCTGAAATCTTTAAGAAATGGAAATTTTTCTATTAACTTAAAAGAAAGTGTCCCAGGCCTTAGATCTCCCCTGTCAAGAGCTAGTATCTAGATGCTGAAAAAAGATCTGAGAAATGATTTTTTGAGAACCTATCCTGCAATAAGCTGCCAGCTTCTACTTGCATCCACTTCACAAACACAATTCAAAACACAAGAGTACCTGTTGCCTGCTGGATGTCTAAAACTCTCTTTTATTGCCAGAAAACTGCCACAAAGATGTTATGCTATAATAAGGAGCATACAAAAATGTGATACTCTTACGACAATAAAAGAGATAAGCAGTAAATACGGGCTTCATTTTGCTTTTCACAAGTACATGCACATGGCAGTTGCCAGGGTACTTCACGGCTGCCAGGTTGAGGGAATGAAGGGGAGGTTTTGAGCATGTGTACAACTCCTTCAAGCAAAGCTGGGTATCGATGCTTGTCATTACTCAACAGTGCCAAAATCTTCAGAATTGCACATAATTTATCTTTAATACTTCAACAGGCCATTGTCAACTTCATCTGATTGTGTTCCACTGCCTGCCTGTCTGCTGCTGTTTTCTTCAGTTGACATACGTGCTTCAAGATAAAAAGCAGCACATGGGTCTGTGGAGTTTCATTAAAAATGCAATCCTAAAATAGGGTGGTATAGTAAAACTTACCACAATTCAAGCTGAAGAACACAACAGTACAAGCACCAAGGGGCTAATCACTGAGATTTAACACCTAGAAATCAGCCTTTAAGCCAGGAAAATATGTATGCATCTGACAAACTATTTGCTCATACAATCATTGTTTCAAGGACTGCTATGCATTTGTGTATGCAATTATGCAAATTATGTGTACAAACTCATAAAATTTACTCACACACTTGCCTGTATGCTATCCTGATTTGTAATTCCAGAATTTTGCTCTTAAAAAAAGGTCTTCGCTTTCTTTTTGGCCTTAATTTAAGACTGTGGTTCAGTGTTTTCAATTCTTTGCGTTGTAATGTGATTTAGTATTGAATTCAGAGGAGTCTCACGTGAACATATCCCRAACAGATTAAAAACAAAGTTATGTTATCAAATTTGCAGGAAAACAGGAAGTTTTATATACCTATACAAGTATGAATAAGCATAGTTAAATTAATATTACTATTTATAAAATTCAGTAATTTTTACTTCCATCATGATGAAATGAAATTAAATGAAAGTCTGATTTCACCTGAGCTATTTGTAAATGGTTTACATTTTTCTCAAAAGTTTATTAAAATCTTTTACAAAATATTTTCTTAAGGTAATTGAGGTAGGAGATGAAAATTCAAATAGACACTGCAGTGGTTAGTTCTTACTGGACATAAACAGCAGAATGAAATTCACATGCACAACAGAGAAAAGTTCTATGCTTTGAAAAATAAACTTTGCTTTCCTATAAAGATCTCTGGTATGTGAATGATCGTTTCTGGAGCTAAACTAATTTGCTAGAATATTTACTGGAGCTGAACACATAATAAATTCAATCACAATAAAAGGTAATACATTTTTTAAAACAGCCAGAATATAGTCATTAAGTTCTATCTTGGCTTAATGGTGTATCCTATTTCAGTTGCCACATCTGTCTCCTAACTGCCAGGAATCCATTGTGTCATAGGAGCACAGGGGGACACCAAAGCCTGATCAAACAYATGCATGCTAAAAAGAGAGTTTCACATTATCTAACTTTAAGAAGTTAGGCTAGTTGTGTAAGTCAGAAAGGTTGTTTGTGGCTACTCCCAACAGAGCTCTTCAGAACAGATTTTTCCATCCAGAATTTAATGCAGTGAACTAACATATAGGATCCTTCTCAGGATCACCTTTTAAAGAACCATCCCTTTCTACCATGTATGAATGAAGTGTAGCAAGACAAGTGTCTTAACTGGGACACATAAGCAATTTCTTTCAAATTAGGCAGCATGGGCAACTCCTAACCTATCAATCATTCCTAGTACAGATGAAGGAAGAGCAGTGGGAGGACATCAGCAATTTTGTAAGTCTGAGACTGTTAAATTCATTATTATATCATGGATATGAAATCATGGCACAGTCCAGGAAGCAGAACAGAATCTCTAATTTACWCCATCCAGAAGCCCCAAGATTCTCCAGACCCAGGAAAAAGAAGTCATGCAGAAATGTGAACTGAGGATGTGTTGTATGGAAAATGAAAGGACATCTGTTTGGGTTTTGGCAAGATCAAAAAGCAGAGAATGTGAATGCTTGGTATCAGAGACATACTTTGGATAGCAAATAAACAGGGAATTTAGATGGACCTAATAAGAAAATATTTTGGATTTAAAAAGGCAAATCAGTGGTATCATTAGCAAAGGGGGTAGGTATGCAAGTCTACTATAGCTGTTTCCCACAAAGTTTAGTTCTCCTTTAATTGGAAAACACTAGATCCTTAGTTGGAAAACACTAAATTGCTCTCAAATACTGAATGAAACCTRTGGTCTCAAAGTATTGTTAAATTACGATGAATCAGAGTGCAGTGAATTTAAATGAGAAGTTACGTATTCTCTCTGTAGACTACTCATGGACACAGTAAGTAATGTTATTTTTTATCAGATGTGTATTTTGACTAAACTGGTTTCTGTGAAGAAAATAAGATTTACAACCCAAGATTTTGATACTATATAGTTAACTTCAATAAACTTAACAGTCTTGTCGAGTTGCTGATCACTCAAAATGACAATTCATTGGTAAAATTCTGGTAACCTCCATTGAAATTCTACAGAAATAAATTAATTTTGAGGCAAAATTCATGAGGAAAAAATAAAAAACAGGCTCCTTGTAGCTTCAAATCCAATTCCAGAGACATATTAATCTCCTATCCCCAGAAWTTTTTTTTACAATATAAAAATGATGAAGTAAGTGGTTAGCTTTTCTAGTCAAAGAGAGTTTGAAGAGAGCAATGTCAGACAACAAGCATTTTATCAGAAAGATGGGTTAGGTGATCAAGCAGAGCTTTTACATGTCTACCTCTTACAATTTTACATCTTCCTATAAGGTAGGCTGCCACTTTCTTACACTGCAAAGCTCCAAATAACTTTACAATTCAAGTGGTGACCATTGTGATAATAGTGGCAGTTTGCATCGCAGGTTATTGCCCTCTGCTCATTTGTTCTGTAACTGAGAAGAAGAATCAGACAAATGTTAGGAGTGCTTCAGTAAATTTGAACAGTGTAGTAAATGTCTTGTTTCAGTAATGATATATGTAAACCTAGATATATCAGTATTTAAAGAGAATAACACAAGAAAATGCCAAAACCTAAGTAACTAACTATGTTCTCGGTGAAGGAATCTAACTTCTTGCAGAAAAGAAATAGGATGCTGTGTTTTAAAACAGTATTTTGTAATAAACTCGGAAGCAGCTACATCTGTCAAAACTTGAATTTTTTATTTGCGCTTTTCTGTTCAAGGTGCCCTTTGTGTTAAGTACAAAAGTGAACATATGTGACAGACAGACCTCTCCCAGCTATCAGCCAGCTTCAGAAAAGAAAAAGTGTCTGGGTCTGGAGAGCAAGGAGGAATTCCKTTGCACTTTCAAAGAGCACTGAGAGAGAGTTCAGAGGAAGCTGACATCATCAATAATGCCTAAAGGAATTCATGGAATAAATAAAAGGAAATAGCTAGGTAATTTCTAAAGATACATTTAAAGACAATTTCTGAAATTAAATAAAAATAAAAGTTGAAATCCTAGACTGCTCCCACYACATTTTCTCTGTAAAGAAAAAATAATAATTTTATCAGCCTTTGGCAGGAAAGAGGCTATTTTTTCTCAGTGACAGTGTCTCCTTGTGGTATTAAGAATACGAGAGAGATTTATTATAGTTAAGAGGACGTTGTTGGTAAATTTGGGAAAAACGCACAGGTTTGTTCCTCCCTTAACTGAAACCAGTGGGATTTTCTCCACTGATTTTGATGTAATAGGATTAAGACTTCAGTTTTATCAAGTTAGTTGTTAAAATTTAGGAGATAGATAGGTTGATTCTGAATCCTGCTTTTATGCAAGTAGTAGCCACACCTCTATGGGATTATTCAGAAGATGACCACCTAATGCAGATTTAAGGATAATAAACCTTTTTTGTTGTTGTTGTTTTCACTCAKTGTTTATCCAGTAAGAAACCATCCAAACTGGGGGGGGGGAACAAAACCCAAGCACAAAACAAAGCAATTTTCTTCCCTCAGTGCTTGCAGTTAAAATTTTGCAGTATTGTGTATTTCAAGTACAGACTTGAAAAGCACTGGATAGCGATTCTAAGTAAAAATCAAGCCAACCTTTATAATTTTAATTTCCCAGACTGAAAGAAGTGTAAATGCAATGAAGAACACATCTGAAATACACTGACAAATAAGATATCTATTTAAAACATTTTTTTATGCTGTGTTATTATTTAAACCAAGGATAAGAATCCAATAATATAATTATTTTTTCTAACCGTTCCGATCAAGGCTCACTACTGCATCTTTGCACTTTGCTTAAGTGGCGAAAGATGCATTTTATGGCTTATGCTATATGTGGAAAAARCATGTTATTGATTTTTTTCAACAACACATCTATTTGATAGCTGACTGCAGTTTCCAGGGATTAGGCTCAGTCACCCAGGTTCTTCCTGCCCYTTCTGTGCTTCCAGATGCTATTTAAAGTTCCCTTAAAAAGTGTCATCTTTCCTCCCCCACCCCCTTTTAACTATATTAAACTTCTGTTGCTCAGGCTAGAATATTCTTCGTAAGCTAAAACTGAAGAGAAATCTTTATTTTGATTCTAGTGAGATTCTTCATTCATTTCTCAGAATGACATTGTCGATCATCGAGTTCACTGATGACATCTAGAATTTCACTGCTTCAGAGCAGGGACCTGCTCCCTCACAATGACAAAATGGTGTCTTTTGTATTACCATATGCCTCTCGTCTTACCTTGAAATATATCCAAATTTTTTGAAGTCATTAATCTCTAAAACAAAAATCTTAGATTACATAGAGTTAGGTTAATTAAAGTCTCCCAAGAATCAGTCTGCAATAAACATTCCTTCAGCAAGCCAACAGGCAGCACCTCCACTACCTCCCACAGACACTGTAAGACTGTTTCATCCCCAGAATGTGAGAACTTAAGGGACTTTCCTTAGAACTGCTCATTCCAGCTTTTCCGTAACCATCTGGGAATTCATCTCCCTGATATGAGATCTGAGGTCCTCCTTTCATGCTCTAACTGCCAGTCTTGTGGATGCTTTGGTAGTGCGGAGGAAGAGAATATAAAAAGATAAAGGAAAAGTCATATATGTAAAAGAGAAAGGATAGTGGCCCCACTCTAGAAACATACTAGTATTGCGCAGCCCTATTTGTTGCAGGCCTTGGAAAATGTATTGTGTATGGGGCAATGATTTCAGGAAAAAAAGGAAAATAATTTTTTGTGTAGATGATTTCATGTATAAGACAGGTGAATACCWTGGCTGGATCTTTTTCATGACAGTATTGCCCTGGTGATGAGCAAGTCACCTAAACCAAAGATTTTTAGAAATGCTTACTRATAGCTTTTCTTATTCTCTGGATTAGCAATTTTGGTTTTAGTAATGACCATTAGCAACTGAAATGTGAAATGGTTATTCCTGTCATATTATTGTTACTTACTCAAAAAAGAAAAAAAAAGCACCAGAAATGGTGGATTTGTTCCATCTGATATTTGATGTTTAAAGAACAAGTTTTTAACCTGTGATAGTTATCTATTTCATTCATCACTAATGGAAACAATTAGCACCCTTAGATGGCAATTCGTCACAATCTAAGAAAGGTGTGCTGCCCCTCTCCATTGACAACAGAGGGCGGTGAGATGACAAGCTTAGGCTAAACACACAAGTGTTAGGTGGATATTATAAGACAGATTAATTCAACAGTGATTCATAATTTTGGAAAATCATTAGAATAAAATCATTACTCTGAAAATGTTGTTTGTAATAGTGATGCCTGATTTTCTGTATAAAAAGTATAATTTACTCTAACAAAGACCCTGAAAAGATAAATACTTTAGAGTTTTTAAATAAGTAAGATACTGGACTAAAATTACCACTACATCCCCCCAAAAAAATCCCAATGGAAATTTTATATTTGCACATGAATTCTGGGAATAAATGAGAACACTGATCACAGAAAATGTGAATCCTAGTGGCCTGTAGGCAAAAATGAGTATCTAACTGTAATTAGGGAGTTTCTTGTAATGTTTAGGTACAGATAAATACATTTTTCTGAATATTTGAAAAAACAAGGTTAAAAATGTTACCAGAATTCTTGTGTACTTTTTGGTTTGGAATAAAAGGCTCAGCTGGAGGAATACACMGAAGAAAACAACTGCTGAAATGATATATTTGAAAATGTGTCTCTGGCCCTGTGACTTCCCGTGCAGTGTAGCTGACCTTTGCGTCCTGGTTCTGGCTGGGACAGAGTTAACTTTCTTCCCAGTAGCTGGGGTGGGTGCTGTGTTTTGGGGTTGGTATGATAGGAGCGCTGATGGCCCATTGATGTTTTGGGTGTTGCTGGGTGCTGTTTGCACCGGGTGGGGGGGTGGGGGGGTGGTGGTGGTGGTGGTGGTGGTGCTTTTTGGCCTCCCATGCCCTGCCAGGTGCACAAAAAGCTGGGGGGGGGCGCATAGCCGGGTCGGTTGACCCAGCTGCCCATGGGGCATTCCATACCATGTGACGTCATGATCACTATAAAAACTGTGGAGSGGGGGGGAGGGGGGGGGTGCCTCGCGTCACGGGATGGCCTGGGCGTCGGTCGGCAAGCAGTTGCATCGTACATCACCTGCTTTGTATATTCTATTATTGTTGTTGTTATCGTTGTTATTATTACTGTTCTACTTTACTTCGTTTTATTTCAATTATTAAACTGTTTTTATCTCAACCCGCGAGTTTTCCTGCTTGTGCCCTCCCGATTCTCTCCCCCATCCTACCAGAGGCAGAGGGTGAGCGAGCGGCTGCGTGGTGTTTAGGTGCTGGCTGGGGTTAAACCACAACACTTTGTCTTTGAATGTCCAGTGACTCCACACACAAAATACAGTGTGACTTTGTGATAAAATAAAAAAGCTGCTGCCCAGCCAGTGGCAGAACAAAACAAACAATATTTTTCCAATACATGTTACTGAGCAGGGGCACTACGCACCTTCTGCAAATAAACGTTTTAAATCATCTTTTAAAAGACACAAATACCATCCCTAATTAAGAACTACCACAAATGTTGTGGCAAATTAAGGTTTGGAATCAGCTTAGATATTCAATGATATGGAAACATGACAGGATTCCTATGTATACCAATCTGGGTGAGCTAATCAGTGGTTTTCCCTTTCCTTACCCTGCTGAGATTGATGTCAGCTGTTTCATTTGAACTGTTCTCTGACATATGCCTTTTGCTGGTTACCAGGCAACCAGCATCATCGAGAAAAGTAAACATGTGCACCAACTATTATTCACATCAATGCTTTATTTCAGAGTACCTCAAAACATCTTTGCCAATTCACAAGTTTGGTTTCCCAGCCTACAGTCCCTGAGGAATGGCTTCACATCACCAAGTTCAGTAGGAAATGTGGATGCAGTTTCTCTGAGCAAATAAAATCCTCTGAAAATGTTACTGAAGGAAAATACAAACACAGGTCTAGAATTCAGAGGTTTTGATTTTTTTTTTTTTTTTTTKCTTTAAAAATCCCAACAAACAAAACCTTTAATATTCATTATTCATTTAGACCTCTTCAGGAAATCTTTAATGAACTGTCACAACTGAAGTCCATGTAAAGATTTACACTCTTTCTCACAAATACAAGTCATTTTCTAATGGTCCTGTGGAGGTTGTGAGAAGAAAAGTCTGAAGATTAGCATCAATATTGGGCTATTAAGAAATAGAAAAATAGAGACAGTCTGAAGTAATGAGCGGAATCTATCATGGTATTCATAGACAGTTTTTCAGGTGAAAGAATGAAAGCATAAATTAAATCACCATACAGTTTAATAACTCTAATATTCTTTTCTGTAAATCCAGTGGCATATACTGAACACGTGATTGTGGAGTCTGGTGGTTGGTTTGGAAAGGTCTGTGTGTAGGTCAAACGACTTCCACTATGAAGTCTAGTAATTTTATTTACTGTTTATTTCTGATGGAAAGTGGCTATCATTATGATAATTAACACAAAAATTGACAGGATTCCAGCTTCAAAAAGATTACATAGTAAAAACCCCATAGCATATGCAGATAGGCAGAGAAATAAATAAAAAGAGGTGCATAAAAAAATGAGAGTAATAGGCATGGCACCTTGCCAATATACATTTTTTATGATCCAATGGTTTTATAAAAATGAGAAACAGAGCTTTAGACAAACCATAGACCTTTGAAATGGAACTGCTGACAAATATGTTAACACTTAATTTTGATATACGTGCAGTCCTTTCTAATCTGAAGCTACAAGGGTAAAATTACAACTTCTTTCTCGCTGTGTAAGTGGGATCTGTTAATCATCTTATATTAGGAGAAAAGTAATTTCATGGAATATTTACACTAAGAACTAAAATCTTTCCTAATTGGAAATGTTATTCCTGCTATAATATTTATGTCTTGGTTGCATTTTCTGTCTGGTTTTTTGTTTGTTTTTTAATTCATTATTTTTATATATAAAGTCCATAATAAAGATTTCTCTTTCCTTTGTGTGTCATATGGCAGCACACAGTCAGGAAAATGACATAACTGTTTCAATTTTTCCTAAGTAACAATAAAGTGAAATGGAAATTGGAGATGTTTTCTCCCAGTTTTTTACTGTCAGAGAGAGTTCATCAGTAAAAACTATACAGTCTAACACTAGCTCAGTTCATATCATATCGGAATAAAAGATGAAAGGATTTGGAGGTGTATTTACCGGTTGTGCTCTACACAAGTGAGGATTTCATCTTCATACAACTCTGGTCATATCAAATGGTGATTTCAGTTTGTTTAACCTGAATCCTTTTATGAAGATGGGATTACTTACTTTGGGCTAACATTTCACTAGTAATAACTAGCTTTCTAAGATTTTGAAAAGAAAAATGTCTTTCAGAGTATGAATAAGAATATTCCCTGGCAGAATCTGGGTCCAAATATTATGTTTTTATACACACACACCCACATACATCCCTACATATATACATATATGCATACATATATGCATACATATAAACACATGCATACACATGCAGTCCTAGATATGTATGTTAACATACATTCTTCTCTCAATATAATAATTCTGGATGGGAATGCCATTAACTAAGTAATGGGCAGTGTCTTTTGTCCTTTAATTGTGGCCTTGGCTGTTCATTTCCTGCGAACATAAATTCACCATTTCTTTCAGAGAAGTTTGGAAGTTGAGAGATCAAAGGAATGCAAAATAAGCCCCAGAATATATGAATATAGATAAATGCTTCAGTTCAACTCTGTATGACCCTCAAAATCTTATTTTAAATGTCCACATTTCATTAAAACACTGTACCAATTAAGAGTGGTGCTGTTCTGTAGAGGTTGCTGGAGCTAATCTGTGTAAAGATAAATCCTGGCACAGAATTGACATTGGAGGACCTGGATGGGTCTTCTGAACCTCAGTTTTAATTTTATGTATTTTTGTTTGATGCTAAAATGAAAATTTAATTCAGGGGATAAAAAATATGCAGTGGCTGCACAGTTTGTGATAGCTCACAGTGAGGAAACCTCTACAAGCTCATGACCAGGCTAGCAGTTCTCAGTTTACCTAATCATTAAGAATAACTCATTAGCGATCAATTTGTGCCTGTAGTAATTGTGGAGACAGTTCAAGCTGCTGTTTTATGCTCTCCTGAGTCACACAGTTTTCAGCAGACATATCATTCAAATGTACTTTTATATTTGTGAACATATCTGTTGATTATTTTAAATAATTTTACCTGAAAAAAATCAAATGTTTAATATCCTTGAAATTTATAAAGATGACCTCACAGTTTGTGCATGGAAATATCCCTGATAGAAATGTTAAGGAACACTAGGAAACAGAGACAACAAACCAATTCTAGCAAGTAGGAAATTATAAAAAATACATTATCTTACTCCCAGTGGAAAAAAAAATCGAAAAGTAAATTAACCAATTAAAAGTCTTTTTAAATTAAAAATTAGGTATCTGCTTTTCTCTCTACCTTCCAAAAACTTTTTATTCCATTTCGTTTAAATCTTCCCTAACCAAACAAAATCAGCTTGCAGAAATATGTATTATTTTTTGTTTCATCCTCTCTCTCTGTTTGCAAGAGTAAAAATAACCTTCATATTTGCTCCACAGTTATTCACAAGTGAAGACTGGATGTTGTTAACTCACATTATAAAACCAGTTGAAACGGCTCCTTTTACAGCTTGAAGAGTACCTAAAGGTTGTTATAAATTAAACACAGGAGGAAGAAAAAGAGAAAATCCATTCCACGCAAAGTCCAGCATTGTTAATGTTGTTGTCTGTATGATGTGCAGCTCTAACTGGTATAGCCTTGTCATTAGCATTGCCTCTGTTTTCACATCATAAGCAGATAATCCAATAAGATTTGGAAGTTAAAAGTTCAGTTTACTTCCCTTCATTTCCAAAGTTATCTCTAGAAGTAAAATTAGCTGTATTGTGTCTTACAGAGTTCAGTAAAGTATCCTAAGTTTTCTGAGGTTAGCACAAATTACAATAATATTATTAAAAAGGAGACTGTCTTTCATGATTGAGGACCAGTTAGTCAAAGAGTTATTCAGTAATCTCAAACAAAACCGTAAAAACAGCTATGCTGCATGGATGTTTTCTCTGGGTCCACAAAATGTTAGAAATTTCAAATAGAAACTACTTCAAAAAGAGAGGTTGGAAATATAG
Source organism: Phoebastria nigripes (assembly GCA_035582835.1). Classification (NCBI taxonomy): domain Eukaryota; kingdom Metazoa; phylum Chordata; class Aves; order Procellariiformes; family Diomedeidae; genus Phoebastria; species Phoebastria nigripes. Next base: position 367,043 of record JAYKAV010003154.1, read on the forward strand.
ACCTGTTTCTTGCTCTCCTGCTTAATCCTCTGAGTTTGGCAATCGCTTACTTCAAAAAACCATGATAGACCTCCTGCCTTCAAAAATCAGTTCATAACTAAATATCCACAAAAAGATTAACAAAATGGGAAAATGCGTCTGCTATAACAACTATTCTAAAGTTTTGGTAAATCTGTAGTAACTAGCACCTAGTCCTCAGTTACAATACCAACAATAATGAAATAGTTTCCTCTGCCATGCTTTGTAACGCATCAGACTGGAGCTGGTAAGTCTTCTGCCAATTCTACCTTCACACCATGCTTGAAATCTGCCAGCAGAGCTGGCTGGGAATTGAAAGCTGAACAGTTAATGCAGCACTCTCCAACTTAATCCATGGTTGTTACAGGGGGACTCCTGAACTCCAGGGCAGCCCCATTAGTCTCTTTCCTCCAGGATGGATCCTTCAGTTTCCAGGAGTCAACGACAATAGAGCTAGGGCAGAGGGTTTTTCCTAAAACTCAATATCCTGGTGCCAAGCCCAACACTGTACTGATTTCCCTTTCCTCAGTAGGCTGTCCTGGAGAGTAGCAATTCTCCACCGTGTGAAGGAGTGCAAGGACATTGAACTACTCACTAGGTCCCACAATCTCGTGTGACACTGAGGAGCTGGACTCCTGTGAATTGCTTCATAGACAAGGCAGTATGTATCGCAACAGTCATTAAACAGCCTGAAGATAAGGCACAATATCCAAACATTCATTTTTCCCCAGGAAAGTTCCCACAGCTCAGACTTGGGGCCAAAAGTTCCTATAAACACAAACATAAACATAAACATAAACATAAAACAAAATTGAAAAGTTTATGAAACTAATAACCTGCTACATCTGAAGTCCTTAAAAAATCTATGTATACAACAGCTTTTCCTCAATTTAGCTATCCCAGTATAACTGGAGGTGACCCAGCTAGGTCTTTTACTTTGCCTGAACATGTTTCCTGTGATGTTTTTGAAGATGAGCCTGATAATGGGAAATCTTATTTTTGTTATTATAGCCATTTCAAGTGCTATCAACACTTTTATCAGCCAAGAGGAAGAAGTGAAAAGCAGTATGCAGGTAGAGACAAGCATTGGTATGAGTAACGCAGAGACGTTCAGATATCGATATTGTTTACACAGGCAATTTCTTGTCAAAACTGGCCCTGAGACTACCCAAGACTCTGCCTTTTGCAGCTTTTTACCCCTCTTAAACTTATTCCCCCAAATTAGCAAAAATAGCCATTTAAATTAATTTTTGTCAATCTTGCAATCCCTCTCACAACCGCTACGCCTCCACTTGAAGTTGTGACTCCTAATTTAATCATTATTTCCTTAAAGAAAGGGAAATGCCTCCAGTAAAGGCATGTTTGATTCCAGAAGGTGCGGAGTGCCCAATTTCCTCTGTTTTAACATGCAGTCTGAAATAAGGGGTGTAAAGGAGTATCAGGTCACTGGTGTAGGCAGTATTTTGCAATGTAAACCACATTGCTCTATTTTTAATGAAAGACTGGAAATGATGGCCCAGCTGTTAACATAGTTAGTATAGCAACAGTTGTCAAGCCATGCCTGCAAATCATGGGTATAGACTGTATAAGTTGTATAAGTTGTTCCAGCATCATAACAGTGTTCTGTAAATGACAGCTAAAGAACGCAAACATGAATAAATTAATGCAGTCAAGATTTTTAAAACTATTGGATGTGTAAGAATACCAGTACATTTATACCTGCCTTCCTGAAAATGCTTAGGAAGAGATACTAAGCAGACACATGATATCTGTCATGAATTCAAAAACCAACATGTTTTGCTTTGTTTTTTAAATCCCCACCAAGTGCTCCTCTGTATTCTCACACAAAGAGCCTCTGCTGAATATTTGTTCCATAGCAAAATTCAGACTGGCTTTGTGATGAGACCCTGCTGGATTTGGAGGCTGGGTGACACCCTGGGAGTGAGGAGCCTGTGCTGGCCACCGTCCTCCAGTACCCAGCACTCCCCAGCAGCTGGTTAAGTCAGCCCTGGTAAGGGGCCTCTTTCACAGAGCAGGGAGGATTCGGAGCCTTTTGCAGACCACCACTACATATATTATAGAATCATAGAATCATAGAATAGTTTGGGTTGGAAGGGACCTTTAAAGGTCATCTAGTCCAACCCCCCCTGCCATGGGCAGGGACATCTTCAACTAGATCAGGTTGCTCAGAGCCCCGTCCAACCTGACCTTCAATGTTTCCAGGGATGGGGCATCTACCACCTCTCTGGGCAACCTGTGCCAGAGTTTCACCACCCTCAGCGTAAAAAATGTCTTCCTTATATCTAGTCTAAATCTACCCTCTTTTAGTTTAAAACCATTCCCCCTCGTCCTGTCGCAACAAAGCCTGCTAAAAGGTCTGTCCCCATCTTTCTCATAAGCCCCCTTTAAGTACTGAAAGGCTGCAATAAGGTCTCCCCAAAGCCTTCTCTTCTCCAGGCTGAACAACCCCAACTCTCTCAGCCTTTCCTCATAGGAGAGGCGTTCCATCCCCCTGGTCATTTTTGTGACCCTCCTCTGGACCTCCTCCAACAGGTCCATGTCTTTCTTGTGTTGGGGGCCCCAGAGCTGGACGCAGTACTCCAGGTGGGGTCTCATCAGAGCAGAGGGGCAGAATCACCTCCCCTGACCTGCTGGCCACGCTTCTTTGGATGCAGCCCAGGATACGGTTGGCCTTCTGGGCTGCGAGTGCACATTGTCGGCTCATGTCCAG